>PVIR01015020.1:0-39095 GCA_004026965.1 Petromus typicus | reverse complement strand
GGCTGGAGTCGTTAATGAATTAGTCATTAATCATCTCATGCCTTCCTTGAATTTGTAGGCAAAATGGCACTTGAAAAGTTCTTCAGCAAACTTGTGATGCTATCCTTGACTGAATTTTCATTTCGTAGTATTTTTGAGTAGATATAGTTCAATATGACAGCACCAGAGGTACCGATTAACTCAGTGATGGCTGCTGCAGAGGAACATGCTGAGACGTTGGTCTGTGATCTGACGGTAGCGATGGTAATAGCCCCAAGTGGAGCTAAATCTAAGGACAGTAGGATGGGATGTGAATCAGTACATCCAGCAAGATAGGGAGAAGTCCTACATGATTCTGAAGTTGTGCTATCCCTGTTAAGAAGGAAGGACATACAGATTAGCAGCAGTAGATATAAAAAGGTCTTGGGCCTTTAACTGGCAGAAGTCATAGTGCAAGTCACCATTGATATGGCTGCCAAAAAAGTCATATTAGTTTGCAGTGGAATTTATCAGTGGGAACTTGGGATCTTACACAAGACAGATTTTCTTTCCTATTCTCTTTACACCTAGAATCTGACATTTAGTTCTGGATATTATCCTTGAAGAAGAAGATGGGAAAACTGGTGCCCGTTCAGAGAGAGAGGAGAGCAGGGTGGTAGGGAACGAGACCGCACCAGAGGGCAGTGGTCACTGAACAGGGTGTTGGCCCTGGGCAGCTGACTCCTGGCGAGGTTGAAAGCTCAACCTTCCTATGCTGAAGGGCTGTGATATTAGAGGGAAGTTAAACTGCTTTCAGAAGTCTTAAGAGCCAGTGAGGAGAACGGAGATGGTGGTGGTAGACTGAATGTCAGCATAAGGAAAGGCTGTCTGGGGTCAGCGAATCGCCCCTCTGGGGTCTTTTCTAACAGAACCTACCTTTCTTTTTGAATTGCCTTCATTGTGACATTTCCATAAGCTTCTGGTCTGACATTCACTTCCTGTACTTAGAGTTTCAATAAGTAGTCATTTAACGGTTGCTAAGAATAATTTGAAGTGTTTCTTTGAAAATGTATTTTCCTCACAGTTACTTAAACTCTGGGTTGGAGAGTGGTGCGGTAGTATCGCACTGGTGAAGAATCAGGGGAGGAGCCTACGCACAGGCTGTGTCTCTCTGTAATTGGGGAGCAGGCTATAGAGCGTCCTTGACATCTGCAGTGACCAGATCTCACTGAGACGAATCCAATACCTTTGAGTGTCACCTACCAGAGCACAAGCAAGTAGAATGTCTTGTACCCAGAATTCCTGTGGTTTCTCATGTGTAATGTCCTGTCAGGAAGCGTGTTAGATGTGCATTTTGAAGGAGAGGAGCTCCTGCTCCCTTGGGCGTACTGTTCCACCCTGGAAGTTTTCAGGGCCAAGCAAGACTTCAAACCACCAGTTAGTTGGTAGGTGGTTATTATACTTCCAGATCTTCTAGTTCTCCTGTTTCTTTCCTTTCTTTTTACAAACTCACCTTGTATCACCTCAGATTCTATTTTTATTTCTTTGTCCTTCCGCCTACATCCCTTTTTATGAAAAATTTGAAGTCAGCAGTTGAAGTAATCTGTACTCAGTGTTCGTATCATCTTCTCCAGGGTGCGATAAAGGGAAGGCAGTGTTATTGCTCTTGGCTGTGATTTGTGTTGGTCTTTGCTCCCACCCTGCTTCCTGGAGGTCAGGTGCTACATCTTCTACTTCCTGCATAACTTCCCAGGTGTCCATTGTGCACATCTTGCCCAGTGGGTTTTTAATAAATGTTCCTGACTGATTTACTGACCATTATCCATTGCAAAAAAACAGTGTTACAGTTTATTTCAGAAAGACCATTGAGTATTGAGGCCAGTATTTCAGAAGTTCTTTGAGGCTAAAGGTAACAATTTGTGAAATTCTGAAAGATAACAGTGTAAGATTCTGAGAGATATTTTAAATTCCTTTATTGTCCTGAAAATAATCATATGAGGTTTGTGGTACGTACAATATACCACATATTGTTTGGACATATAGCCCATTTCCCTACTCTGTCATCCTCAAAACTCTTTCTGTTGGGGGTTATGACAGTTCAGTACATGTATCAGGCTTCTCTGGAGAGACAGAATCAATAAGTTATGTCTGTATAAGAATACATGGAGATGTATTAGGTGGCTCTGAGAATCAGAGGCAGGAGAGCCAATGGTGGCTGCCTGTGCTCTGAAGAGCTGTGTGATCTAGTAGCTGCCCAGCATGAGAAGGTGAAGCCACAGAAGGAGAAGAGTCGAAGGTGCGACCCCGTCTCCACGTGGAGGCCTGGAAGCTCACCGCAGTCACTGGTGCAGGTCAGTGTCGACAGGTGGAAAAGTTAGGAATTGGTGTTGAAGTGGGCAGCAGAGGCTGGAAGTCTTCCCCTTTCTGTTCTGTCCAGTTCCAAGCCCATTGGTGGGTGGCGCTTACAGCTAGAGTGGGCCTTCTCTGTGTGTGCTGGGCTCCATTTCAGTCACTCCCGGATGCACCCAGAACTGTACGTGACTGATCTGTGAGGTATCTCTCAATCCAGTCAGGTCGACATATCCTGATTACTGTTTACATTACACAGCCTTACAGTGTTTAAAATATTGTCCTCTGAGATGCAGTTGGCTGCCTTAAATTAAAAAAAAATCAACTGAAGTCATATATAATATTAAAATGTATTAGTGTTAATAATGAATACATAGTAAGACTCTTCCTTAAAAGGACATATTTGGGAAAATTATTAAGAAATAGAGATCTTTATATTTATCCTATAAAAATATTGTCTTTACTTTTAAAGAAGGCCCATTCCAGACTTCCTTTAAATGTAAGATTCTCCAAATTCCCTTTTCTTTGATGATTTTATTTGTAAAAAATAAATTTCCTTCAGTCACTCAATAAATGCTTTACAATATTTTTGTTTAAGGTCATATTTCTTAAAATGGGGCAAATATTTACAACAGATTGGGAAAAATAACAGCGTTACTGAATATAATTCACATACCAACTATTTCACCCTTTAAATAAAGAGGGCGGTTCAGTGGTTTTTGGTACAGTTGCAAAGTTATACAACCATCAACACTTACTCCAGACTATTTCCACTGCCACAAAAAAGAAAACTAATAACCAGTTGCACTCCCTCACCTTCTCTGCGTTCCCAACTCCTGCCAATGGCCAGTACACTTTCTGTATCTATGGGTGTGCCTGTTCTGGACATTTCATACTCATGGAACCATACAATGACAGTGCAAAAAATGGCCCTTTTTGTCCTTTTTTTCATGTAGCATAACTCTTCAGGGTTCACCTACATGGTAGTATTTATCAGTACTTTTATTTTCTTCTAGTTGAATGTTTTGTTGAGTGTATATAAATATAGATTTTATGTATGCATTTATCAGTTAATGGATGTAAAGTATACCTTTTGGCTTTTGTGAGTGATACTGCTGTAAGTGTTCATGTAAAACTTTTTAGTTAGACATTTACAACACAGTATTTTCGTTTCTTTTGGGTAAATACCTCAGGGTGAAATTGGAGTGTGAAGCAGCAACTTCATGTGTAACACTCTGAGGGGCTTCTGGGCTGTTCTGGAAAGCAGCTGCATCACTTTGTAGCCCCTGCTGTGGTGTGTAGGGCGCCAGCTCCTCCGCACACTCGCCGGTGCGCACTGTATCTGTCTTTTTGACCGTGGTCCTCCTGGTGGCTGTGAAGTGGTTTCTTGTAGTAATTTTGATTGTACTTCCCAGATGTATTGTTTTATCTTCTTATTGGTCATTTCTGTATCTCCTTAGGAGAACTATCTCTTAGCATTCTTTCTCCCATTTTACAATTGACCTGTCCTTTTGCTTGGGATGATACTGGAGATCAAACTTAGAGCTGCAGGAATGCGAGGCCAGCACTCCCTCACTGAGCTCTCCCGGCCCTGGGTATGTGCCTTTTACTGCTGGCTTGTAAGAGTTCTTCAGGCATTCTACATATGAATCTCTTATCGGGTATGAGATGTGCTGAATTTTCTCCCATCTGTATGTTGGAATTCACTTTCTAGGAAAATGAAGAGCAAAAGCTTTTAACTTTGATGAAGCCCATTTTATCTTTTTGTTGTTTCTTTATTTTGCTTTCAAGTCTCAGAAACTACAAGGGTCTCCAAAAAGACAGAACCAATAGATCCTGTAGACATATTAGTGGAACTGAAGAGATTGATTCGCATGATTATGGAGGCTGAGAAGTCCCACGGTGGGCCATTGACAGGCCATAGGTGGGACACTGGCTTGTGCCACCTGTGATAATTTAATCATTTTCTGCAGGGCACACTTTCTTACTCATACTTATTCCCTGCTCAAAGCTCGGTGGGTAACTCTTCATCTGCTCTACTTCTGGATGGGGATTTGCACTTAGATACCCAATTGAAAGAATATGATGTCTTTTGTATTTTGAGCACTTCTCAAATGTGTTCTTTTTGCTGTACTTCTGTGTCAGGAATATTAAATAAGTATCAAAAACATGTCTCTTTTCTAGCTGTTTACATTTAGGAAGATCAAGTATGTATAGTTACCTTGTGTTGCTATGTACATATTTGAGATTCACTATGTGGTTTATCTTTCTCACTAGATGTAAGCTCCTTGAGGATAATTATTTCTATATTGATGTAGTATGCAGTACACGGCCTCATATGTAGCTTGTGCTTATGATAGTTTTAAGTCAATAGGGCCAAAAAAATAATATGACTATAATAATAAGTGGCATGACCAAACAGCATTGAATTTCACAGGTAATAACTGTTCCAGACTTTTTTAGAAAGGTAAGTGAAAGAAGATAATGAGTAAGCTCATAAGGGATGGCAGGAACTGAGCTAAGGAGAACACTTTAACTAGGTGTCATAGTATTTGGAGGGTGCCAGGTGGATCCTGTTGCCTGAAATAGAAGTTTGCTTTGACTTGTAGATTGAGTGAAGGGTGGATAAATACATAGGAATATCATATTTTTGTGGTCCTGAATACCAGTTTGAAAAGTTTGTCTTTTTTTGAGATTTGAAGTTCTCTGAGCTAGGAAGTTTTGGGGCAATGTAGTGCTTCAGGAAGACTGCCTCTGCCTCTACCTCTCAAGTGCTGGGATTTCAAGTGTGAGCCACTATGCCCAACCAGGAAGATTTAGTTGGTAATAGTGTATATTAATGGTATTAAGATACGATTTAACAGAAAATGATTGAGTTCTTTTAGACTGTCAGTTCTTTGATAGCAGGGTTTCTTGATGTTTAAATGTCTAGAATATTACCTAGAGCAACATTGAATTTTTTAGGGTTTTTTTTGTTTTTTGTTTTTTTTGGAGACAGGGTCTTGCCTTGTAGTCATGCACTCATTATGCAGCCCAGATGAGCCTCGAATTCATGGAAATCCTCCTGCCTCTGCCTCCTGAGTGCTGAGATTACAGGCGTGAGCTACCATGCCCAGCATTGCGATATGTGGTACTGGGGATTGAACTTGGGACACTGTACTTGCCAGGCAGACCCCAGAACCACTGAGCTAAATCCCTGGCCCCAAAATTTAATTCTTTATTCAGTAAATGTATGAGCTAGTTAATCTAGGCCATATTAGAGCTGTTAGCAGTAGAAAAAATTCATATGAAGAACAAATTTAAAGAAAATAGATGTCTTATTTTCTAAGTGTATAAATTGTAAGTGTAAATTTAAACATGATACTAAGGAAAAACTTATTATGGAATAAAGGTTCTATCTCTGGAGTAGGAAAGTCAGATGCAGAAGAGAGGAGGTGTAAGAGCAAAGACAGTTGTGATCATGTTTTTTTTTCATGATCATGTTTTTATGCTCGCCAAGTCTGACATTACGATGCGTAGTACATAGAGATTTAAGGACTCAGCTAAGAACTAAAATGTAAATGTTTTAATCTGCATATCATGTGAATACCACTGTTTGAACAATAAAAATAATTGTATTAAAAATCTGTCTGTGGCTACAACCATACCACTCTGAATATGCCTGGTATGGTCTGAAAAACCTGTATGGTGTGCATATGTGCAGATGGATTGTGTGCATGTACACAAATGCACACACCCTTACACAGTACAACCCAATATGTGTGTTAGATTATTGATAAAACAGTCTGCTTATTAACATTAGCAGAATGATGAAGACTAATCCTTAGGTGTGAATAGAGGTAAAAAGAGAGCTAAAGAAGGACCAGTAAAGAAAAACAGAAAAAGGCATACTTAAAACACAGATTTTATTTCTCATGAGACTTTGAAATAGGTACTATGTTTAAGAACACTGCTATAAGTACTACAGGTGTTATTCCTATTTCATCTGAGTGTTTTCTATAAGCCTGGTATGGTGGTAGGCATACTGTGATATTAGTACTATTATATCCTCCTTCTCCTGGTGAAGAAACAGAAGTCTAAAGAAGTCAAAACTGGCCCAGGATCTCCAAACCAATAAATTGAGTACTTTCGATACAAATTAAAAAAAATTAACTCTGAGCCACACATTCTTTCCATTATACCAAAGTTATACATGTTACCTTTTGCAAAACAGGGGCTATAATTATACAGAATTAGTCTTTGGTAAGGGTTTCTTAATTAGTAGGCAATGTGACTGGACAGTAATGTTTTCTATAAAAATAACCTGCATGTACTCTGGATGGACCTCTGTCTTGGTTACTCTTCTTGTTGCTGAAAAACAAGAAGAAACAACACCCACAAGAGAAAAGACGAAAGTTTATTTGACTGGCAGTGTGTAGAGGTTTTAGTTTAGGTGACTGGCTCTAAGGCAAGGCGGCACGGCAGAGAGATACCACAGGAGGAACAGTCCATGGCAAGCAGGCAGAAGGCAGCAAAGCAGCAAGCAGCAGCAGCAGCAGCAGCAGCAACAACAGCCTTCCTTTCCTTTGTATTCCTCCCAGGGAACCAGTCTTTTGGGTGGTTCCACCCACACCATTATCCATACCCTGAACTATGCTAAACAAATCAGTGGACTGAGCTTGGGATTTAGTTCAGTGGTTTGGGTGCCTGCCTAATAAACACAAGGTTCTGATCAGGAAGTTGGCTTCCTCAGAGGCCTTTTTAAAGGATATATACAAGTGAAAGTGCAAATTTGGACTTGTATCCTCATTATCTCACTGTCATTATCAGAAGGGTACAGACCAGATGAAGTGTTCTCACCAAGACGAAAACCTTTGTAGTAGAGCAAATGCCTGTGGAATGAAAGAGGAGTACACACCATTAGGGAAGGGTTTGAGCCCCACTATCCACCCCAAAAAAAGACAAATCAGTGGGCTGATTTAGTAACCACGTGCCTTTAATCCCATATATATCAGATATCAGGCATCCCATCAGATACCCTAAATCCAGCCACCTCCACATCTCCCAGCTATGAGTACACGGGGCATTGGGGGTACATCTAGATATAAGCTATAACAAGCTGCTTCTACTTTTCACCTTAGGAATTTATGTTCATAATATACTCTACTTTTTGATTGCTTGTTGTAGATATTAATTTAAAAGAGAGCATCAGTTCTTTTATGTAAATAATTATTTTGAACTTTCCAATTTTTTTTTTCTTAAACTAAATATAAAGTTTTTGGATACATTTTCAGAATGTCCATGTATTAGCAAGGAGCTAAAAAGGGCCTATCGTTTTTTTTTTTATTTCAGGGGATATCATTTTCAATGCCCAATACCCAGAGCTGCCCCCTGATTTTATCTTTGGAGAGGATGCTGAATTTCTGCCAGACCCCTTGGCTCTGCACGTGAGTACTGTAGACTTGTTCTGGTGAAAAAGTAAAATTGGCTTTTGATAATTGCTTATCAGATACATTTGTCAAACATTTTAAGCTTTTTTCTACTTCTCTTTTCTTTGTCCCGTTAAATAAGAATGACTCTCTATATGCCAAACTATTTAAAAAATAGATTTTTAAAAATTTGCAGTTTTACTTTCAAACTATTTTGAATAGAAACTGTCTAGTATCTTGGTTGAAACAGTTTTACTTCAATTTAAGAGGATATATGGAAAATATTTTCTTTGTTTCAGTGTATTTACGAACATTTCATCACAGAGCTGGTTAGGAATGTTTCTTGGCTTCCTCAGAGGACTTTTTAAAGTATATATACAAGTGAAATTGCAAATTTGGACTTGTATCCATGTTGTCTCACCGTCATTATCAGAAGGGTGCAGACCAGATGAAGTGTTCTTACCAAGATGAAAACCTTTGTAGTAGAGCAAATGCCTGTGGAATGAAAGAGGAGTACACACCATTAGGGAAAGGTGGTGGTACTTGTCTGAACACATGCAGTTGTATAAGAGTGTGCGTTTTGTGTGGCTGATGGAGAAGAACATGTGTCATTTTGTCCAGATAATTCTTAACCAGACAGAATGTTTTTCTCCCTTTTCAAATTCAAGTTTATTGTGACTTCTGCATGCAAAGAGGTTTAATTTTTGTTTAAAATTGTGTTCTTATATTTATTTCTGGAAAATTCTCATCTTGTTAACTTTGTACAGTTAAAATTTTGATGGAAGTTATTTTAACTCAAACCTTGGGGGGGGGGTTAGGAGTAAGTAAAGAAGGGAAAGAAAAAATTTGATGGTTAGAAAAAAGGAAACAAAGCTTATCTATATACAGGGCCGGGGATGTGGGGGACAGGGAAATGGGGAAAAATGAGAAGTCATGTCGTGTACTGGTACAAATTCTCAATGTCGATTGTGATCATAACGTGTATATAAAATGTACCAATAAAATCAATTTTAAAAAATCCTAAGTACTGGGCCGGGGAGTTAGCTCAGTGGTTCCGGCGCCTGTCTTGCAAGTACAAGGACCCGGGTTCAATCCTCGGTAACCACATACCATACTGGGCGTGGAGACTCACGCCCAGCAGCAGCCAGTACCACATGCCACAGTGCTGGGCGTGGTAGCTCACGCCTGTAATCCCAGCACTCGGGAGGCAGAGGCAGGAGGATTGCTGAGATGTGAGTTTGAGGCTGAGCTCAGGGCCAGCCTGAACCACAAAGAGAGACCCTGTCTCAAAAAACCTAAAAAAAAAAAAAAAAAGAAAAAAATCCTAAGTACTATTTTACATTGTAGAACATAGATGCAAAAATGCTTTGGGGAAGAATAGCCTAGGTTTTGTTTTGAATATTCTAATTGTCTGTAAGCTGTTCATTAGATTTTAGAAAGGTTTAGGTGCCACGAGTTACATATTCACTCCACATAAGTGCTGAGATGCAGACACCTCTGCTGTCTCCAGTCTGCCCTGTGGAGGGAAGCATATACTACATGCCAAAAATTTGCAGGCTAAATGCCTCCAGAATTTAAAGAAGGTAGCCAAAGACAGCTTTGTGGAGTGGTTAAGGTTGGTACTCATTCTTGAAGAATGGAGCAAAAGTGGAGGCTGTGGTAGAGAGTGCTTCAGTAGGAGAATGACAAAAAAATTTGAAGAAGCTATGATTTACATAGTGTGTCACAGAAGAATGTAGCAACATTCCTGTACATTAGTACAGGAAAGGGTTAGAAGAAGGGGGTGGTAGTGCATGCTTCTAATTACAGCACCCTGGAGACTTCCCTAGGCCCTTCTCAAAATGCAAAGTGAAAAAGAGCCCCAGATGTAGCTCAGTGCTAATGCCCTGCGTTCAATCTCCAGAAAACAAGAAAGCTAGAAAAGACTAGATAAATTGGGACAAACCTGGAGAATACTGAAGAAAATAATAGAAGGGAATCATCTAATTGCAATGCTCCATCTAATGAATTAAAGACAGGATGAAGACCAGAATTTAAGACTGTTGTAAAAACCCAGTACAGAGGGAAGAGGCTTTGTTTGAGCTAGGGGATAAAAAAAAAGAAACACTATGATGTTCAGGATAGAACTACTTATTTGCAAACTCCTCGCCTCCTCCTTTCTTCCTCCCTTGTCTCTCTATTTCCTCTTCTTCCTCCTCATTCAGCTCCTGTTTTGAACTATCTGTACAACTTGTAGTGTATATCTTACAGTATTGGCAAGAATTGTGAGACTAGAATTTAAGAGCTAGAAAAGAACGTTGAATCCATCTTATTCTACTCTTCTATTTTAGTCCTGAGGAAATTGATATAGATTTCTATAACTGTGTCAGAACAGATACTATAATTCTGTTCCTTTGATGTTGCATTTCTCCATGTAACTAGCACAATTTTTTTTGTGTGTGCAATTAATTGAAAACGAATAGCCAAAAAATAAAAATCAGTGCAGTAGATTTAAGAGAAAGATCAGAAAGTAAGGGGACATTTTCTCTTCAGTGATAATTAATCCAGGTCCTCAGATAGGTTTACCACAGTTTCTTCACGGATGGGACGGGACAAGCCCGGACCAGCAGCCAGAGCTGCTGAAATCCTGCACCAGCCAGACAATGTCCACATAGCTCCCAAGGCTACACTTCATGTCTCTCTGGTTAAAACAGCAGGATGATTAAACTCTTAGGCCCTGATTCCCAGCAGACATTTCCCCGAGCGCAGTTCACCTCCAAAGGACCTGTTAACATCTGGTCTGTTAGGCTTTGTATTTAATTCAGACTTTTTCTTGGTTTAAATACTCTCACCCAATAACCTGACTAGTCTACAGAAGGTCTTCAGTGAAGAAGGGTTACATACTTCATCACCTTCCGGGTCAGGAACTGAGTGCCTCGCTGCCTGAGACTTGTCCACAGAGTCCTAGTGGCAATGGGAATCCCTTAGAATCTGACAGTGCAGTTCAGAGTAGTTCCCGTCGCAGATATGTACATGCTTTCTTCGAAGTTCCTGCATTGTATCTTAAATATCCATGAAAATTTTTCATTGGCTTCTATATCTGTGTCTTAAAATGTAAAATACATTAAATTATAAATATTTGAGAAAAAAATGAAGTTCTAAATATGCCCACTTTGAGAAATACAATTGTAGGGGATTTATGGGATCTTTTATTTATTCAACTTCTATAAACCTGCTCCTTTCCAAAAGAAGATTGGAAGATTTTAAGTAAAGGATGCAAAAAAGATGAATCCACCTTTTCCTAAACACTTCTCTTGAATCTACCCCCAGACTTTTCATTCAGGACAGTGAGTTCCAGTAAGCAACTTTAGATTTTCAAACGAATGTAAAAAACTAAATAGCAGATGTGGAGATGGATTGTCTCATAGATCCCAGAAAGTCATACAGTTATTGACTGAGGGCCTTGGTGCCCATTGGTTTCCCAATTCTACATATACTTTAGGATAATTTGGGAGTTCTGTTAAAAACATAGCTTCACAGAACCCCCTGGACTTAGAAGTAGAGGCTATGGGGGAATCCAGGGACTGTTAAATTATTTTGACTATTTTTATATATTAGTCTGTGAATTGCTATTGGGAACTACAGACTGTATTGTCTTTTCTAGAAACGTCTCCGGTAAAGGGTGTTTGGTTTTGCTTAACATTATTTCCAGTGAAGTATCATTTTTCACTTTGAGAATGGCTCTAATTTTTCAAAAAAAAAAACAGTTTTCTTGAGACTTAATTTATGTACCACATAATTTGTCTGTTTAAAGGTATAATTCAGTGGTTTTTAAAGTATATTCACTACATTGTGCAACTGTCACCACAAATTTAGAACATTGTCATTATGTCCAAAGAGCCCTTACCCCATTAGGTGTCATTTTGCTCTCCTTCCCACCCAGGCAACTGTCTGTGTTCTGTCTCTGTGAGTTTGCCTTTTCTGGACATTACATATTCATGGACTGCTATCCTTTATGACGATTTTCCCTTAGTGTAATGTTTTCATATAGTATGTATGAACGTACTTTTTATTGCCAAATAATATTCCACTATAAGTATATTCTCTATCCATTGGTCAGTAGGTGGACATTTACATTGTTTCCTTGCTTTGGTTATTAGGTCAATTACTACTGTTATATAGACATTTTCATTTCACTTCTCTTGAATCTACCCCTTAGGAGCGGAAGTGAAGGGCTAAATAGCAACTCTGTTGAAGTTTTTCGAGAACTGCTGGACCTGTCCTCAAAAGTGGTTGCATCACTTTGCATCCCCACTTGGCAGTATTTTATGTGTACCAGTTTCCTCACATCCTCCCCAGCACTTGTGTCTTTTTCATTATTGCTCTTACTCATGGGCATGAAATGGTATTTCACTATGGTTTTGATTTGCGTTTCCTTGATGGCTAATGACATTGATCATCTTTTCATGTGCTTATTGGCCAGTTGTATCTTCATTGGAGAAATGATTCTGCAGACCTTTGAATTACTCATGGCTTAAGAGTTATAAGGTTCCTTGACTAGGGATTTAGCTCAAGTGGTACCGTACCTACCGTGGAAGCACAAAAGCCTAAGTTCGATCCCTGGTACTGCCAAAAAAAAAAAAAAAAAAAAGTTATAAGAGTTTTTAATATATTCTCTGTAAAAGCCCTTTATCAGATACATTTGTCAAAGCTTCTCCCATCCCACAGAGTTCCTTGTTTTTTTTAAAGATAGTGTTCTTCTGATGACAAAAAATTTAAACTTTTGAGGAAGTCTAATTCATCTGTTTCTTGTGTTATGTGTGCTTTTGGCTAAGAAACTTCCTTAATACAGGATTATCAAGACTTACTCATGTTCTCCTTGAAAAGTTTTACACTTTTTGTTGTTACATTTAGGTCTTTGATCTTTTAAATTTTTGTATATGACGAGGCTGGCACCCACCTTAATTGTTTTGGAAACTGGATATCCAGATGTCTTTAGACAATTTATTAGAAAGAAGTTTTCCTTCGTTGAGCTGTCTAGCATTTTTGCTGAACCTCAGTTGTGAGTGTGAGGGGTTTAGTTTTGGACTCCCAGGTCTGTTTCATTGATTCGGATGCCTATACTTACATGAATGCAACTTTATGATGAGGTTTAAACGTGAGAAGTGTCAATATTTCAACTTTGTTTTTCTCAAGATTGCTTTGACTTTTATGGGCCACTTGGCTTGTATTTCTACATGAGTTTTAGGATCAATTTGTAAGTGTTGACAAAGAATCCAGTAGAATTTTGAGAGGATCTGTGCTGAATCTCTAGTGTAGTTGTAGTGAATCTATCACCCTAAAAGGCTTGCTTTTAATACACATGAGTAATCTAAAGATTTTGGCATTTTAATGATGCTAAGATTTCCTTTCATCAGAAACATGAAATACCTTTCCATTAATTTTGGCTTTCTTTAAATTTCTTCAATAACATGTCATTATTTTCCGAGTGTGAGTTTTGCACTTATTGAGTATTTTATTTATTGAGACAGGATCTTCCTATGTAGTTGAGACTGGCCTTCAGCTTACTCTGTAGCCCAGGCTGACCTCTAATGCACAGCAGTCCTCCTGCCTCTGGCTCCGAAGTGCTGGGATTACAGCTGTGGGCCACCATGCACTATGTTTATCCCTAACTATATTATTTTTTTTTGGATATTGTTATCAGGACAATTGTTTTAATTTCATTTTCAGTTTTATCTTGTTGTTTTATAGTTGCTTTTTTGTATATTGGGCATGGATCCTGCAACGTTATAACTTTTAATATGGAGTTTTTCTTTCCAGTGAGCAAAAATCTCTTAGATATATTTTCCTGCTTTTTTGAGGTAAGTCTGTTGAAGCCTAATTACTATATATTTTGATATTGAAATGTGATCACAAAATGGTGACATTGCTTTTTCTTTGAGCTCATAAGTGAACTTTTGAAGCATTTCCTTAGAAATAAAAACAGCATTGCAGTAAGCTCATACTATTTTTGAAAGCTACTTTTAAAATCAACACTTTTAAACTCTAGCAGATTTGCTTTATTATTTTGCATTGTATGTGCTGATAATTCATCAGCTATTTAAGTCAGCCTTAGCAGAATGTTGTGATGTAGGCCCCTAGCTGATGGAGATGAGGCCCGTGCCGTCTTGTGTTCTCTGCAGAGTATGCTGGATGACTTGTACTCAACCAAGTACAACAGAGCAGTGGCTCAGGGAACAGTGGGATTTGGTGGTGATCGTGGAAGGGTTTTTACATAGTAACATGAAAATCGTAGCCCGAGTTGGAAAGTATTTTTCAGGGCCACCGAGTGCTGATTATTGGTTGGCAAGGTACTGGGTGAGCTTTCTGCTGTTTGCACCTCACATCCTGAACGTTTTCTAATTAGAGAGCTGTTCCTGCAGTCCAAGTTAGTCTGTTAGTCGTTGTTCTTTAATAGTGCCCTGTTGTACTTGTTACACTGTTTCATGCATTATACTATGAGGAGTGTGTTCACTGACGACGCCCTCCTTTATTAATGGAAGTGTATACAAATGGACCAAAGACAAACTGAGGATTCTGTCTGCGAGATAAATCGGTTGACCAGTACATGTCTAATGTTGACAGGTATGGAATCTGACCTCATGGAAGCTCAATTTTGGGAAGAAAGACATAAATACATGGAGACAAATAGACATAAATATTATAAAATTAAATGTTGCATAAGTGCGACAAAGCAGCACTGTTGGACAGTTATGACATTTGAACATGTATTATATAATGTGAGCACAGGGGCCTCCATTATCATGAGAAGGGGAAATTGTTACAGATTGGATTTGTGGCATTAAAATCATGTTGAAGAAATTGAATTTGTACTGTCCCCTGTGTGAGTGGCAGATTATGCTGTGTCTCTCACCTAGTTACTTCTCTAACCTCACCTGCATTTCCGACCTGTGCTCCTGGCTGACTCCTGTCCAGCGACACAGACCTCCGGGCATTCTACCCACACTCACATCGGGGCCTTTCATCATTCATTCTCTCTGGAACATCACTCCGTTGTATGAATGGCTGGCTCCCTTCCTTTCCTCAGATGTTGTATCCGTGTGGCCTTCCCTGATGTCCCTGTACAAAGTTGCGACAGCTTCCCATTATCTTACCCACTTGGGACTCTCTGACCTTCACCGTATTCTATTTTCCTCGTTGCATTTATCACCATTTGATGATTTTTAGGTGTGTATTTGTTTGGTATTATTTTTGGATCTCAAAGCCCATGTGGTCAAGACCTGATCCTCAGAAGGGTGGATGTTGGAGACAGTAGGACCATCAGGAAGTGAGGCCTAGTAGACGTTAGAACATTTGGTGTAGTTGCCTAAGGAGACATTAAGACCTCAGACTCTCTCTTTGCTTCTGGGCCACTGCAAGTTGCTCAGCTTTCTAACTGTGTGAGTTGTCCCTGTGACCTTCTCCTTTGCTGTAAGAACCAAGCAACAGGGCCAAGTGATCACAGAGCAGACCTCAGAAACCATGAACAAAATAAAGCTTTCCTCCTTAAAAACTGTTTATCTCAGATGTTTTGTTTTGGCAACTGAGGAGAACCAAGCATGTTTGGTGTTTGTATCTGCTAGGTGACAAGCTGTCCTTGTTTGCCTGGATCTAAGGATTCTGTGGGATGCAGGGCATTCAGTATTAAAAGAGCACAGTCCCGCCAAATTAGGATCGTGGATTACCCTTTTCTTGGTCAATATGACAGCTAGATGTCGAGAATGGAATTGTTTTGTTTACTGTTGGTGTCTAGAATATGGTGGAAGGGGGAGCACGATGCATTTTAATTGAATCAACAGCTTTTAAAAATTTCTTTCATCTTTAAGGGACTTGCTGGTTTCCGGATGAGGAAATATACTTCAGATTGAAATTTTAAAATAGTAGAAAAAGTTTTAGAGTTAGAGAAATTTAAGAGAGAGAAATCAGTTGACAGAATCGCCATAGCAGTGATTCTTGGCCCCTGTTTTGCAACTCTATGTGGTATGTTCAGCTACTCAAAGGATATTTTGAAATTCTTTCCTTCCAAAGTAATAATGATAGTTCACTTTAAATAAAATAAAGTTGCGAAAAAGAGGAAGGATGTATCATAAATTTAAATAAGAAGAGCATGTTGTAAGTATAGTAAAATTGGAAACCACTGTTGTCTGACTTCCTGGTGATGACAATAGGGATGATTTGGTGTTTAGGAAAAGCTCTGCAGGGCAGAGCCCAGGGCTGTGAGCACTGGCTGCTAGAGCCGTTTGTTGGCCACACTTGGCTTGTGCAGAAGGACAGTGTACCATGCCACTTTGCTTTGCTCTTCACTGCTGTCGCGGAAAGGCGTCTTTTGAGTGGCTCACTGTAGAGTAGTTCCCCTTTCTGTATGAACAAGATGCGTACTACAGTGTACTAAGCTGAAGTGGGTTGTATGCTATACTACCAAAGATGCTATCTAACTGTGTGGTCTTCCTATGCTCGATAGTTCTGTGTGCCTTGACCTGCACCATATTTGAAAGTAGAACATACTGTAATTTTTCAGATTTCTGTTTCCTTCCTCACTTGAGATCTGTGGAAGACTCATGTTTTGGGCTGGGGATTTAGCTCAGTGATGCCATGCCTGCCTTGCAAGTGAAAGGTCCTGTTTGATCCCCAGTACCACACACACACAAAAATACAAAAGACTCTTGTTTGGCCCTCAAGCTGGACATAGTGCTCGTGACAGACGAGTGAGAGAATTTTGGCCTCGGTGGTAAGAGTAGGGGTAGAGGTGTGTACAGAAAGTGCCCTGGGAACATAGAGAGGACCGCCTTACCAGGACTGTACATATATAGTAAGTGTCAGGAACTTAGAAGCATACTGTCTGAGTATTTTAAAGTAAGTGCTATAGTGGACTCTTCACTTACAAACTTAATTCAGTCCCAGAGGGCTGGTTGTAATTCAAGTTGGTCAGTTACCTTTGAAGTCTCTCTCCTCTATGTGAGTAGATCTCAGTGTCCTTAGAGAGACACTGAACCATTGTTCAGGATTTCTCAATTAACCCGACATAGGAAAGGATGTTAGATATTTCTTCTAGAATTCTTGAAAGGTTAAATCTGTATCTGAGACCATCTGGAAGCACAAGCAGCTGCCACTTGTGTCATAACTCAAGACTTTGATTGTAACCCAAGTTCGTGTGTCAGGCTGGTCGTAACTTGAGGTTCCACAGTGTTGAAGAATAACATACATGCAGAAGATTGTGCAAGTCCTAAGTGTTTATCATGGTAGGAATAAAAACATAACATACTCATGTAAGTAGGGCGTAGATGAAACAGCATTTCTAGCACCCACAAGACTGCCTCGCCGAGGAGTAAACAACTGTGCGGACTTCTATCACCATTCGGATTTTCTTCTCCTGTTTATATTCAGACAAACTGGATCAAACAGATGTACCTGTGTGTCTAGCTTCTTTGACTTGAGATTCATTTGTGAGCTTCACCTACATAGAGTTTTGGTTTCTTTGTTTGCACTCGGGGCTGGTGGTATTCCGTTGTCTGAGTAGATCGGGGTTTATTTATCTACCCTACGATTGAACACCAGTTGGATTATTCTCGGGTTTTTGGCTGCTGCGAACAGGGCCACTGTCAGCATCTTTGTACCTGTCTCAGTGACTCTGTGTATGCCTTCCTGCTGAGTACATGCTGAAAGGTGGCCTTGGCGGGCCACTGTGGTGTATATTGACCAGCTTCAGGCCTCTTAACTTTACTAGTTCATCAGTCATGGGCCAGTTGTAGTTTGAATAAGGAAAACTGAATATATAACATTCTTAACTACTTATAGGAGCAACAGAACTCTGAAGAAACTAAGACTAGCAGTTGGAGAGAGGAGCTACTTACAGCTGAGGGGAGGGAACAAACCTGGCAGATCTCCATCTCTTGCCATGGCCACTGCCACGCTGAGATCCTTCCGTCTTGCTGTAGAAGTCGAGGTTACAGCCTGTTGGAAGATGGAGACCCTTGCTGGGTCACTGTGAGCTGGAGCTGGTAATGGGGGTCTGCAAGGTGCCAGCAGGTGGGGCTCTCGGGGAGAGAGAGCAGGTAGTGAAACAGGCCGGAGGCTGGTACTGCTTGGTCCCCTCATACTGCCCACAACTTCACCAAAGCAAGTACCAGCTCTTCTCTCCACTGTGCCTGGCGGGTCCCTGGATCACTCTGTTGAGAAGCTAGACATTGTATCAGCCAGCAAAGGGAGGTATTTATACAGCCCTGTCTGGTTTGAGAACAATCTAAAAAGAAGGAGACCGAGGAGAGAAAATGTGATAAATTAGTAAGTGGTGCAGTTAGACGATGGTAAACTTGTCTTGCACTTTAGTACTTCTCTTGAATTTGTGTAATGCATTTTTAATTTCAGATAATATATTCTTTGATTCTACAATTTTATTTGTTTCTTTTTAAAAATAATTTCTGATTCTCTGGTGAATTTCATCATCTCATCTTTTCCTTCATATCCTACATAGTTTTCTGTGTTTTCTTGCATATATTAATCGTGTTCATTTTCAAGGGCTTGTCAGCTAGTTCTAGTATCTGAAATACCCTCAGGTAAGTTTGTTTTGTCTGCTTTTCCCTGCTTATGACTAACACGGTTGTGCCTTTTGAGTAGTTGTACGTGAGTGTCAGCTGTTTCAGCCAGAAAACTTGAGAGGTCAGGCTGGCATTATAGTTCAGTGGTACAGTACGTGCTTAGCGCGTGCCAGGCCCTGGGTTCAGTCACCACAAAGACAAAAGCAAAGAGCAGCGGAAGCTCCAGGTGAAGCTCTTTTCTTCCAGAGAGAGGATACCAGCTTCCCGTGATGGGAACACGGGCTGATCTCCTTAGTCCCTGCAAAAAGTTGCAGCCCTAGTGCAGCTGGAACCAGCCTTAGCAAGGGCCACTCTTTGTTCCTGAAAAAGCACGTCCTGGTGGTACCTGGATGCCTGCAGTTACCAGTGCTCTTAGACAGTTCTGATGGAACGCATGTCATGTATCAGATATTTCAACACACAGTCATGGTGGATCTTCACCCCCGTTGAACACAGCTTTGCCTTACAAAGGCTTTTTCTTCCTTTTGAGCCTTTTGCCTTAGGTTGTGCCAGAATCCATCAAAGTTTTGCAGAGGGCACTGGCTGCATGTTTGAGGTTTCTTAACACTCTGCCAAAAGTTCCACTGGTTTTTCTGAGCTTAAGCAGCAGCTCTGTGACTGGCCTGGCCTGCATTCTCAGCCTCCCTGGCGCGCTGGAATTTGCAGATGTCCCCAAGGTGAACACAGCTGCCCAAGGCTGTTGCTCTCTGTCACGCCCACCTCGCCTTGCTCAGCCCTTCTGGTTCTCATTGCTCCCATGGACAGCAGGTACGGTTGATACATCCCTGCGCTTTATCGAATTTTCCACTTGTGCTTATTGAGAAGGATGGTCTGTACAAAGTTGATCTGTCCCACCTGGAAGCATATTGGTTACAGTGTATTTTGAGAAGGTATAATTTTACCGTTTACTTTTAAAGCAAAAATACAGAAACTTTAGTGAACTTTAAAATAGCACACACTGGGGGAAAATAATGAGATTATAACAAAAAGGAAAGGAAACAAAGCTTATGTATATAGGGAGTGGGCGTGGTAGGGTAGGTAGAAGTATGGGAAAAAATGAGAATTAAGTTATGTCATATACTGGTACAAATTCTCATTGTTGAGTGCAATTATGATGTGTATATGTAATGTACCAATAAAGATTTCAATTAAAAAAAGTACCACACACCTTGGTAAGAACACAGAATTAGTCAAAATTAGTTATTAATAATTAATAAAATGTTTGATATTAATAAAAATGTTCAGTACAATTAATAAAATTAATGAAATGTTCTATAATGTGCTTCTTTCTTCACTGTGAAAACCTGTATGTTTAAGTTGCAGCAGATTTTCCTAGTGTAGAATAAGAACATTATTTAGTGGTTGTATGTATAGTTCTCCTTGAGCCCAGTGTAGTTTATAATCAAAGGGTGCACCAATAAATGATGCAAATGAATATGAGAAAATTAGTAGAAAATTTGATAGAAAATTAGCTTGTAATGAGAAATTAAAAATTCTATGTTTAGGGCTGGGAATTTAGATCAGTGGTTCCTGCACCTGCCTTGCAAACACAAGGGTCCGGGTTCAAGCCCCTGTAACCACATACCACAATACTGGGTTTGGTGACTCATGCCCACCAGCAATCAGTACTACATACCACAGTGCTAGGTCTCATACCTCATGCCTGTAATCCCAGCACTTGGGAGGCAGAGGCAGGAGGATTGCTGAGTTCAAGGCTGAGTTCAGGATCAGCCTGAACTACAAAGCGAAATCTTGTCTCAAAAAAGTAAGAAAAAAAAATTCTATGTTTACTACTATTGTCTATTTTAACTTAGCATCATGGAAACAATTTATGAGATAGGAAGAAAATTCTTATTATTCTTTTTTTAAAAATGTACTTCCTAAAGGAAGACAGGCTCCTCATTTAAAAATGATTTGTGATTTCATCTATTTTTCCAGTGTTGTTGCTCTTGTAGCCAGTTTTGGACTAGAAGAATAGTGTTAATATGTGTACACACATATAATTTTGAAAGCGTGTGTTACAAACTATGCTTTGAAAGCACAGTTGTAGAAAAACAGAACATCCTCAAAGCACAAACAAGGTACATTTAAAATGTTCACTCAAAAGACAAATAAAAAGGCAAACCAAGTTATTTTTTGCAATCCAGTGGTGAATCCAACATTTAGCAGATGTTGCTAGTTTTGATTTACTTGACTGAATTTGTAAAAATGCTTTTGGGAAAATGAACCATTGAGTTTAAACTACTGCCGTTCAAAAATCCGCCTCTCCAGAGGAGTTCCGTATGGATCAGTTTTGAAAGTTAGACTTTTGTTTTCAGCTGACCCTCCCTCTCGTCACCGTGTCCTCACCTCCTGTCCTCTTCATCGTTCCCTTTGAAGAATTGGGTTTACAAATATAATAATTATTTAATTATTTAACTGTTAACATTTCATCATTAACATATGAAATGCAGATAGAATCAAGAAATACAAATCTGTAATCTCAAGCAATAAACACAAGTATTAACATTTTAGTATATTTTTACCTTTGGTGTCTTTCTGTACTCCTGTGTTGTCCGTGTTTATATAGATATTTATTTATTTTATTTTATATATTATTGTCACCATTTCTCCTATGCCATTATGAATTTATGCAAAGTGTGTTTCAGAGTTGTTTTCTTTTCTTCTGATTTGCTCCTGCATGTTAGCAGCTTCCCAGAAAAACAAGACATAGCTTTAACCAATCCTATTTCTTTAACTTTACTCACAAAAAGCAAAGAAAGAGCTCTACTTAACATTGTTGGCAAAGCAAAATGGTGCTTACCTGTGAATTTTCAGCCTTCTTTTTCCCTTACTGTGAAAAACTAGTAATTGTTTATGGTTAATGACGTACTAAAAAAAAAAATCACCTGTTAATTACACCTTAAGTCTACCATTTATGAGCAGCGGTTCTCTTTATGTTTCCCTTTAGATAAAGGAGAAATGAAAGTTTTAGTAAAACAGCATCAAAATTGTTTTTGGGTAACATCTATACCTTGCTGAGTAGGAAATGGAGAACTTGCTTTTCAAAGGACTTTGTGTTAGTTGGAGAAACTGAATTTTTTTTTTTTTTTTTTTTTTTTAGACAGGGTCTTGCTTTGTAGTTCAGGCTGGCCCTGAGCTCAGCCTCCAACTCACATCAGAACAATCCTCCTGCCTCTGCCTCCCGAGTGCTGGGATTACAGGCGTGAGCCACCACGCCCGGCACTGTGGTCTGTGGTACTGGTTGCTGCTGGGGTGAGTTTCCACGCCCAGTATTGTTATGTGGTTACCGGGGATCGAACCCGGGTCCTTGCGCTTGCCGGAACCACTGAGCTATATCCCTGGCCCGGAGAAACTGAATTTAAACATTAGAAGAGAAATATTGTAGCAAGTTTCAGTATAGTGTATTCTCATTGTATGGTATATTCTCCTGGGTACATTACTCTGTTTCTAGTAATCGTTTGCCTTTTTTTCTTCTCTGTATTTCCAGGATCAATTATTGGCAGAGACTATCATTACTGTTTTTCCAACACCTATTTGTGGCACCAGCTATCCAATAACTTTTACAATAAATTTTTTTAAATTGAAATCTTTATTGGTATATTACATATTCACATCATGATTGTACTCCACAATGGGGATTTGTACCAGTGTAAGACATAACTTAATTCTCATTTTATCCCATAGCCCTACCCACCCTACCACCCCCCTATATACATAAAATTTGTTTCCTTTCTTTTTTGTTATAATCTCATTATTTTTCCCCCTTTACCCTATTTCACTTTGAGTATTTTCTATTTCACAGTATATAATATACAATTCTAGAACTCATTTACATCTTTATTTTCTCATACCAGAGAAAAGATGCGATATTTACCTATCTGTGACCTATTTATTTCATTTATGAGGATATCCTCAAGGTATGTATATTTAAGTATAAACTATTCAAACTTATCATTTTTATGGCAGAGTAATACTCCATTCTGTAGGAGAACCACAGCTTTTTTTCCCATTCTCCAGATGATGGACATTTGAGTTCTCTTCAAGATGTAACAATCACAAACTGAGCTGCTATAAACATGGGTGCACATATGTCACTGTGACATGAATCTTTTAATTCTTTTGTGTATATACCTAGCAGAGCGATGGTTGGGTCAAATGGGACCTCCAATCCTAGCTTTCTGAGGAATCTCCAAACTGATCTCCACAGGGGTTGTATGAGTCTATAGTCCCACCAACAGTGGAGAAGGGTTCCTTCTTCTCTGCAGCCTTGCCAACATTTGTGGCTGGCTAATTCTGAAATGGGAGCCATTCTTTATGGAGTGAGATGAAATCTCAGTGTTGTTTTCATCTGCATCTCTCGAATGACTAATGATGTTGAGCATTTCTTCATATGCTTCTTAGCTGCTCTTACTTCTTCTTCTGAAAAATATCTGTTCGTTTCAGATACCCATTTTTGAATTGGGTGGGCTGATTTTTTTGAGCTCTTTATATATTATAGACAGTAGCCCTTTGTCTGAGGAACAGCTGGTAAAGATTTTTTTCCCACATTGGTGGTTGTCTTTTTGCTCTGTTGGTGGTTTCTTTTGCTGTGCAGAAGCTTTTTAAAAGAATGAGGTCCCATTTGTTGATTTCTTTAGCCACTTCCTGTGCTATAGAGGTTTTGTTCAAGAAGTCTTTCCCTAAGCCAATGTCTTCAAGAGTTTTACCTAACCTGTTTTGCAGCAGATTTAGAGTGTCTATTTTAATATTTAGGTTTCTTATCCACTTTGATTTTAGCGTGGTACACAGTGAAAAAGCTAGATCTAGTTTTAGTCTTTGGCAAGTTAAAGCCCAGTTTTTCTAGCATCATTTGTTAAAGAGGCTATCTTTCCTCCATTGAGGATTTTTGGCTCCTTTGTCAAAGATGAGGTGGCGGAGTGTATCTGGAGTAGTTTCTGGATCTTCTAGTCTACTCCACCGATCCTCAGGTCTGTTACTTTGCCAGTACCATGCAGTTTTTATCACGGTGGCTTTATAGTATAGTTTCAAGTTCAGAGTTGTAATACCCCCCCACCATGTCCCTGTTGCTTAGAATTGCTTTGGCTATTCTAGGTCTTTTGTGGTTCTAGATGAAAGTTTGGATTTTTTTCTCTAGATATATAAAATATGCTGTTGTGATTTCAATCGGGATTGCATTGAATCTGTATAGTAGTTTTGGGAGTATAGCCTTTTTTTTTTTTTTGAGACAGAATCTCGCTTTGTAGTTCAGGCTGGCCCTGAGCTCAGCCTCAAACTCACATCTCAGCAATCCTCCTGCTTCTGCCTCCCGAGTGCTGGGATTACAGGCATGAGCCACCACGCCTGGCACTGTGATGTGTGGTTCTGATTGCTGCTGGGCGTGAGTCTCCACACCCAGTATTGTATGTGGTTACCGGGGATCGAACCTAGGCCCTTGCGCTTGCAAGACAGATGCTGGAACCACTGAGCTAAATCCCCGGCCCCGGAAGTATAGCCATTTTGACGATATTGGTTCTTCCTACCCAGGAGCAAGGTATGTCTTTCCATTTTTTGATATCATCTTTTATCTCCTTTTTCATAGTGCTATAGTTTTCAGAGTAGAGGTCTTTCACCTCCTTTGTTAGAAATGGATAGATTTCTAGACACATATGAACTCCCAAAGCTGAATAAAGAAGATATAGAAATGTTAAATACCCCAGTATCAATCTGTGGAACTGAAAATGTAATTAAAAACTTGCCAACAAAGAAAAACCCTGGACCTGATGGTTTTACTGCCGAATTCTATAAAACTTTTAAAGAAGAGTTAGTGCCTCTACTTCTTAAATTAATGATATTGAAAGGAAAGTAGTACTCCCAAACTCATTCCTGGAAGCAGCCATTACCCTGATTCCAAAAGCAGAGAAAGACCCTACCAAAAAGGAGAACTACAGGCCAATATGCCTAATGAACATCGATGCAAAAATCCTCAATAAGATGCTGGCAAACAGAATATAGAGAATTATCAAACAGATTATACACCCTGACCAAGTTGGATTGATCCCAGGTATGCAAGAATGGTTCAACATACGTAAATCAATAAATGTTATACACTATATTAACAGGCTCAAGGACAAAAACCATATGGTCATCTCAATTGATGCAGAAAAAGCGTTTGACAAAATACAACACCCATTTATGCTCAAAACCCTACAGAAGATCAGAATAGATGGTCCGTGTTTCAAACTAATAAAAGCTGTCTACAAGAAACTATCAGCCAGCATACTAAATGGTCAAAAATTGAAACCTTTCACACTAAGATCAGGAACAAGACAAGGATGCCCTCTCTCACCATTTCTGTTCAATATAGTTCTGGAAATATTAGCCATAGCAATTAGGCAAGAGAAAGAAATAAAAGAAATAAAGATAGCAAAAGACGAAGTTAAATTGCCATTATTTGCTGATGACATGATACTCTATCTAGAGGATCCTAAAAACTCAATTAAAAAACTGCTGGACCTAATCGCCAAATTTAGCCGTGTAGCTGGTTACAAGGTCAACATTCAAAAATCAATAGCCTTTGTATAAACAAACAGTAGACCCACTGAGATAGAAATTGGGGAGTCAGTCCCTTTCACAATAGCATCCAAAAAATAAAATAAAATAAAGTTTTTTTAATAGATGAACATGCCTAGTACCACGTAATGACACAGAAATTCTTTCTTTCTTCCTCTTTCTCTTTATTTTTTCCTTCTTCCTTCCTTCCTTCCTACCTTCCTTCCTTCCTTCTCTCTCTCTCTCTTTCTTTCTCTCTTTCTTCCTTTTTCTTCTTTTTGTGGTACTGGGGTGCTGTGTGACCAAGGTATATCCTTGGTTTGATGGAAGAATTCTAATGAGGCTGTGATCTGCTGTTTGTGGGAGACGAAAGGTTTACTTCGGCCTTCAAGTAGAGGTAGGACTGAGAAGGTGAATAGAAAAGGGAATATATGGGCTGAGGGACAAAGAGGCAGCACGTACCAACAATGGCATATTGAAAGCAGAGCGAAGTCAGTTTGCTTAGAATTTACCCTAGGCAAGTAGAAAGTACAGTTATAGTGGTAGATTGAGGCATAATTTTAAGAAGTTTAGAACAGAAAGCCAAGAACTGTTAACAACCAGTTTATGTTGTGATTTTAAGAAACTACCATAGACTTGCCTCCCCAGCCCCTCAGTGATACAGTTTACCAGCACATTAAAACTTTTGGGGGATAGTCATAATTTGGAGAATCATTGTTTCCTTATGATATTAAAGATTACAGAATTAAAAAATTTTTTTAGCTATCTGTTAAATATGTTACTAGAATAGTTATAAGTTTAATATGTAAGTGGTAGTGTTTCAGAGTAATAAAATTTTTATGATGCATCTACAACGTATAGTAAGTTATTGATTATACTTCTTCAAGATCTTCAAATTATTTCATATTCTGTGCTATTTCAAGACTGGCCTTATATCTAGCTTGTTTTGTGTGCTTGTGGCATACAGGGTCTTAGAAGGACTGCTTAAAAATTTTAAAACTTTTAGATTTACAAATTATTTCAAAGATGGTACAGAGTTTAATGTACAGTTTCCACTATTGCTAATATATGTACTATGATACATTTGTAACCAATAATTAGCCAGTATTGGTGCATCTTTATTAACCAAAGTCCAGACTTTATTCAGATTTCTTTCATTTTCCTCTGACACCCTTTTTCAGTTTTAGGCCCCTGTACATAATGCGTACAGAAGACTGTGTTACATTTAAGTTCTCATGTCTGTTCTTCTTGAGGCTTCTCTTGGTTCTGAGTGTTTCTCAGACTTGCCCTGTTTTTGATGACAGGTTGAGGAGTAATTGGTTAGATAATTGAAGTATCTAATTGAATGTTCTTCGGTTGGGATTTATCTGGTACTATTCTTTCTCGTGGTTATATTGTGAATGTGGCCTCCAGGATACACACTGTCATTGTGGCTTTCCGTGCTTATATTGGCTTTGATTACCTGGCCACAGGGAAAGTTTGTTAGACTTTTCTGTATTTCTTCCATTTTTATACTGCACTGCTGGGAGTCAGTGTGTACAGTCCCTACCTTGGAGTGGAGAGTTAGGCGCTTCTTAGAAATACAGCATCCACATAAATTGTTTGGAATGGTTCCCGCTTACTTACTTACATATTCAAACTTTTCTATCAGTGTGGACTTGCAGGTATCTATTTTGTATTTTTACCATACACTATGATGTTATTTACTTTGTTACCAAATTGTCTGAGTTTTGACCATTTGAAGCTCTTTCAGCTGACCCCTATAGTCCTTTGAGATGCTGACTTTCATAGTGTTTTCTGCGTTTGCTGGAGGATTCTTACTTTCTGGCATGGTGGGATCCTCTGGGCTCAACTCTTAGATATTCTATTCCAGCTCTAGAGTCAACCTGCTCCAAGGAGCCTTGATTCTTTTTGTTGGGGAAAAGTATCATAAACCAGTGTCTGACTGGTAGGTGTGCCTGTTGTGACTAGTGTATCATTACTCGTAGGTCCTCTCCACTAAAAAGAAAATCTGTGTATCTATAAATGTTTGTGTATGTGATCATCTGTATCTGTATTAAGCAAAGATTTCTGCAACTCTAGTCCATTATCACATGGGTCATTCTAGCTTACAGGAAGGATTATTTCATGTTTGTGTATATTTCGACCACTGCTCTTTTGTGATACTGTTCTTATCTCCTTATTTGATAGCTAATTCCTTCTATGAATGTATAATTGAGTCTGTCCCAAATTTCAGCCTTGTACTAAGTACAAGGAATAGGTGAATCACTAGGATGGGTGATTCATTGAAATAGTATTTCTTCAACATCTGTTAAATAAATACCTGTCATCTTGTAGGTGCTTTTTTCCGTCCTCATAGTTAAGAAATGGAGAAAATGTGGCTGCAGAATGTTATGATCTGAGAAAGAATGTTACCGTGACTTGAAGTAGAAAAGAAAAATAACAAAATCCAATTGAAGGTGAAATTCCTTCTGAAAGGGAAATCGCAAAATACTAAATTATGGCAGTTAGGACATGATGGGATGCAAGCAACAGAAAATGTAAATTGTCTTAAGTGAAAAAAAGAAAAGAAGATGCAGGAAGAGGTTTATTGGTCATATAACAGAAAAGACCAGGGAAAGAACTAGCTGGGAGCATGACTAGTTTTAGAGTTTAAACAATGATATCTACGGTTTGCTCTGCCTCTGTGCATGCTGGCCTTGTTCTCCGACTCTCTGTAGTATCATCTCCTAGTGCATTATAACATGAAGCTGTAAAGGAGAGAACGTCTTAGAACTGGTACTTGTTTATCTCGGTTCACCTCACCTGGGTCCTTGTGTCCAGGAACATTGTTGTTTTTAGGGACAGAATGTGTAGATTGGCTTAGCTTTGTACTTCTGTTCCTTTCCTTTCACATGTATTTGTTTTGTGATTATTGAGCTTTGCATCTTTATCTTCTAAACTTTTTTGTGTATTTGTTACATTTTACAATAAAAAGCTTTTTTATAGAACTGGATATATTCCTTATGAAAATCAATCAGTATAATTCTTCTGATTCAGGAAGTTCAATCCTATATAGGCTGCATGTTCTTCTAGACACATCATAACAAAGTTACAGAAAACTGAAGACAATGAGGAAAATCTAAAAACATCCAGATAAAATGAAAGAACAACCATTAGACTGTGAACTGACTTCTTCACAATGGAAGACACGTGGATGATAACTTTAATGGGATGAAAACGACTCCCATTTAAAATTCCACACATAACAAATATACTCTTCAAGGATTTTCACATAAACAGAAGAAAGATTTTGCTATTAGCAAACTCTTCAGTCCTTTTTTCTTCTCCCATGGCACTGGGGATCTTCTGGTACAAGGATCTTCTGCTGAGCTATATCTTTAGTCTTTTTTAAGTTTTAAAATTTGTTTTGGGTCTCACCAAATTACTTAGTTGTCCAGGCTGGGCTTGAACTTGTGATGCTCCTGCTTCAGCTTCCCAGAGTGTGGGGATTATATGTATGTGTTGCTGTGTCCAGTTAAACCTGTAATGAATTCTTAGAAGAGGAAAAGTTTCAGGCCAGAGAGGCAGAAAAGAATGAAAAGAAAGATAGAATTAAGGAAAATGGCAGTAAAAAGGGTATAAAATGATACATCATTCAGAGAGTATTTAAGGCAGATTGTTTTATACATTTTACTGAGTATATTGTGTTCCCAATTGCTTCAAACAGGTAAATGTTAAAGTGTGGTAAGTTTTTCTTGGGAGTGGGCAAATGGGTTACTTTTCAGGTGAAAAAAGAAAATTACAGTAAAACTTCGGTTTGCAAGTAGATAATTTCTACTCTTCTGTTTTTGTACTACTGTGATTTTTTTTCATGGAATATCTGGAATACATTGATATCAGGATCTTGTAGATATTTGAATTTATTTACTTAATTAGGGATAAAGCCTGTGCAACAGTGATTCTGGAAAGCCAATTGTAATATCCCAGCAGAAATGAGAACTGTAGCTAGTGAAGATGAATATGGGTAAGCAGACTTGACTTCTAGTCTCAAACTTATTGATTACTAGATAGATTATGCTGGCTAAGGTCCTTAGCTTCTGTACATTTTTTATTGATAAAAGTGATAATATTGGTACCTACTTCACAAAGGTACTGTGATGAATGAAGAAAATCTTAGTTGAATCTCACAGCAAAGAAAAAGCCAGAGGTATGGAGGCTAAAATGACCAGGGACAATATATAACCTCAGTCAGGGAGTTTAGCAGATGCCCGGATGTTCAGAGTCCTCTAGTTTCCCTTTATAATTGAGCAGCTAATCTTGATTTTTGACCTTACATTTATGCTAGTGATAGAAAAAGTTTTATACTTATTGAAAGTCTTGAGGTTTGGGGTTGTTTTTCTCACTGTGTGTTACTTACAGGGATGGGCATATTAAAAAGAAGACGACTTGTAGATTTTGAACCTGATTCTAATGTATGTTTTCTCTCAACATTTTTAAAAGCATGAAAAAAATCCTTAGCCATTAAAAAACATTTTTCAGAGAAATTATCTGCATCCGGCTAAGAATTTTATGCCAAGCTGCAGCCCCCACACGAGCTTGGGAGAGCCAAGATATTTAAACCTGCAAAGGAAGTGCCAGCTCAGCCCTCACTCTGGTCTGATGGAATCCTTTGACCATAGGGTAGTTTGTAGCTGTCACTGAGAATGACTCAGTAGACCTTATGTACATTAAAAAAAAATGTTTTTAAGTTGTTGAGATTATGAAAATACAATCGAAGTACAATATTATTGTAAGCAAAACATCCAACACATGTAATATATTTTCTTGAATATATTTCAAGAACATTTATGAAGAAGCCAGATTGAAAAGTAGAAGTCTGGATTATTACAGAATTTTTAAAAGAAGGATACCTAATTACTTGGGGTAGCTGAAACAGTCTATCAAGTGATCTTCAGTCACTTTTTTTTTTGAGACAGGGTCTCGCTTTGTAGTTCAGGCTGGCCCTGAGCTCAGCCTCCAGCTCATATCACAGCAATCCTCCTGCCTCTGCCTCCCAAGTGCTGGGATTACAGGCGTGAGCCACCATGCCCGGCACTGTGGTATGTGGTACTGATTGCTGCTGGGCGCGAGTCTCCATGCCTAGTACTGAATGTGGTTTACCAGGGGATCAAACCTGGGTCCTTGCACTTGCAAGACAGGCGCCGGAACCACTGAGCTAAATCCCCAGCCCCTTCAGTCACTTTTGAAAATCAAAGATGTCCTTTTGGAGATTAAAAATATATTTTGTAAGAATAGTGACTGATAAAACAATTATATTTAATTTTCTTATTTAAGAACATATTTTCAAAAAGACATTTATTTGAATGATTTGAAGATATTTCCAAGTTTAATACGAAGGTGAGTTTAGTTGGCTTCTATGGGAATTATTTTTAAAAAGCAAAATTTGTCCCAAAGAGGTTTGATTTTATTTTTACTCTTTTGGTTTGACTTTAATTTAAAACTAATTTATTACATTAAAAGATTAAGTTTGGCTTGTATTTTTCTTTGAACCCTTATCTAGGTGCAACTTATGAGCCCAATTTCACTAAATCTACTCAAATTAAAAGCATTTTAGTGAGAAAAATATGAAATAACTACTTTAAACATTTGAATTTCTATGTTTGAACTGATATATGAATTGAACTGAGTAGAAATAATTTGAGAATTAGCCTTAGATTTGTATTATATGTATTTTTCTAGTTCATAAAGAATAAATCATGGCAATCTTATTATATTTTACTGAATCTGAAAATCTGTAATAGTAATTCTCAAACTTTTAAAAGTAAAAATAAAAATTTGAAATACTGTCTATTAACCTAATGATTTCTAACTTCTTGAAGGGAGCTGGCACATTTCTATTTATTTTTTTGTTATTAATTCTATAGACTTTTAAAATTTAGTTATTATTAACATTGAAATCTAAATTTTTGTGCTTTTTTACAGCATGCTTTGTGAAAAATGTTTGTTTCCAGAAGATGTGTATAACATTTAGAATAAAAGATTAATGAAGATTCTGAAAATTAAGGAATTTTTTTACTTAAAGAATTAAGATTGGTAATATAGCTATGCTAACTTTTTAGCATCATGTTATGTCTATAAACTTAAAACACATCACTTTTAGCAATCAAAAGATTTGTTTATTTAGTGTTTAAAAGTCAAAGCAAGTTACAGTTGAAGAAGGAGGGTCATTGTTGTGTAAAATTACCATCCCGAAGATGGCTGCTCGTGTCCTCGTGACCTCGTTTAACATATTCCTTTGTTTCTCAGGACTGTTCATATTGGTAAATCAATTCATCTTCAATCACTGAAAGCATGGTCACTAGCTAAATTTAACCTGTTCTCTCTCTCCTGCAGTAGAAATTTTGAATGGTGTGAAATAGTTGTAATAAGGACTGTAATGCTTTATTTTATATATGTGAGATAGCAAGGCATATTTAGCTAATATGTGACTAAAGATTAGAATTTGCTGTGATGGTGATCTTATCAAAATGAGGCAGATTTGTGTATAGCAGGTAGAAAAGCTATCCAGAGAAATAGGATTATAAAGATACAGTACCCTGAAGTCTTTTTGTTCTTTTGAGAACAAATATGTATTTACTTAAAACGCCCAATGGTGCCATTATTTTTAAGAAGCAGCAGTATCATATGTTCTGATATTAATGGCTTTGATTCATAAGGAAAGATGAATTATTAAATGTAGTTTATTTTAAACAATACCAACAGCAACCAGAGAGTTGACAGTTTGGCACTTGAAGAATTGAAAAACTAGGTACTGTGGTTGAAAGCACAGTGTTGTGACTAATTTGAAATTCCTGTCAATATATGTAATGTGTACACGTTAAAGATTAGAGTTATCTGTAAAAGTTGCAGATATTTTACTTTATCAAGGATAAATGGGAAATAAGGCATACAAATTAGTCAAATATTAATACTGTAAAAATTTACTGTGTAAGCTAGATATGGATCACTATTTAAAAACATAACTGAATTTTGATTAAATATCCCTTACACTAAAAATAGCATATAATTTGATCTTTCTTGGTGATTCACAAGCATCTGAGAGACTGCTTACAGCATTAGAATTATTATTACTATCCTTGATTATCATGTTGTAGCTTCATACAGAGTTGATAAATGCAGAGTTCCAGAGTAGTGTTTGATACTAGAGGATTTTCTCCGCATTAAGAAAGCTTGAATGGTAGTCACAGAGAGTCACACGAAGGGACTCAGAAAGAACCATTGTGGAGGTATGTGTCCTTAAGCGTGGCTACATACATTGATTTACCTGTACCTGTGTGCACAGTATACGCATTACCGTTAAATTCATCATGTACGTTGTTAAACACATACACACCAGTTTGTAACATGTGCAGCCACGATCACTACTAAGGAAGCTGCAAATGGGAGGAATTTGATCAAAATTTACCAAGAGGAAATTGGCTCTAAGACATAACGATTTTGGCTGGAGAAGATAGTGATCTTGGCATAGTATACTCTCTATTTCCTTGTGAGAGCTCCAAGATTAAAAGAATTAGCTACATAGAGGCAGATGCTTGGTGGTTTTCTGGAAGCACAATTAAAAGGTTTATGAAAAACAGGAAGATCAACATCTCATGCAGGTTTTTTTGAACCGAGAACTGATTTTATGTGCTATTTTGTATCCTTTAGACCTTGTCTGTTGATCCATGATAATTTTGCTTGTCTTAGTAACTGTTTTTGAAAACATTTTAAAGTACACTAGCCTTTGAAAAGAAATTATATTTTAGGATGCTTATAAGATACTGTTTTCAGACTGTTCAAACTTTTAATAATTGATGACCATAATTAATTGTATTGTGGTATTGTATTTTCAGAACTGCTGTCCAGTTTTTCTTTTGTCTACTTATGCTTACTACTTCCAGATAAATGTGGCTCCAGTATCTGTTATCCCTATTGACCCTGGAAAACTTTTGAATCCATTAATCCACCTAACTTATCATTATTGAGTACTGATGATCTTTCAGTCAAAAATAGTTCAAATATATACCTTGAATAGCTCAAAATATCCAATACAGTATTTTAGGTAGCTTTTATGGTCTCATAGAGGGAAAATAACATGATATAACTATGTTATCCTTATACAGTCATTCCTTAGGAATATTAGTGGTGCGTTGGATTGGAGAGTTTATTTTATCTCTTCAGTCACTGAGGAACTCTAGCTATTATTTCTGTTGTGTTTTGCTTATATAATATCATTGAACATGAATGAAACAACTATAGAAAGAACTAAACATTCTGTTGAGGAAATGGCCTAAAATCTTAACTTACAGATTATAGCCAGAGATGTCTGAAGGAGCTAGTCAAAACGAAAATGAGTGAAAAAGATATAAAACAGAGTTGGTGGAGACTATGACTTCTTGATGTGTGTATGCTTTGTCTAAAGATTTTCAAATAAAAATTTGGTATAGGTCAAAGAAAGCATGTCTTCAGGCTGAGGCCACCAATTTGCAAGTGCTCTGTATTCCTTAATATTGTTGGAACAATCACAAAAACTTTTGAGTGAAAAGATGATTTAAAATTAAATGCAAATATGTCCAATTTAAGATCCATCACACCACTTAGCAAGCTATTTGGTGCTTTTCTTTTGGGACATAAATGGCATTAAATCAGGGGTGATGGGATATCAGGAGGAACCTAGGAGATATTACTGATGTGGACAGATGAGGAATCAAGTTTAGTAAAATTCCCTGGGGCAGTAAGGATGCTATTAGCTTTCCTGTTTTACGTTTGTGTGGTTCTGTCCCCACTACCCCATCTTTCCACTCAATATATGAACAACCTTGGACTCCAGGCATTAATCATTGTTAGAAGCAGTCGGAGGTTTGCAAGACACGGTTTTTACCTTCTTGGGAAACTTCTGCGACAATTAATGGGAAGTTGCAAGGGGGGAACTTTTTAGCTATTTTTAGGTCACTGGGTCTTATACAAAGCTCCAGTGAGTTTACATGAAATAATTTGGGCCTTTCATGACAAAGGAACATTTCTCAGAAAGGAGATTAAATTTTCTAAGTTTCTGCCTTGCGAATTAGATGTCTAAACAGGACTCCAGAATCACAGAACAGATTCTGTAGGACCAGAAAGTAGTTCTCACCCCTAGCCTCACCGAACCAGTGTCATCAAGGGCAGGATCTGAAAATCTACCTTTTTCATATACTACCACAGTTGTTCCAATGACAGCAAATAAAAGAGACAGGGTTGTAGCTAGAAAATGTTTGTGTACGTACAGTAAAGATCAGGATCCTGTGGTCAGTAGAGATGGCATGTTGACAACCTTATCCTAATGGTATGTTTTAAAAATTGTATTTATTGAGAAAAGGAGCCCCTCCTGGATGCTAATAAGTTGATGACAGAAACTGGTGGGATGGTAGAATGTTGTTAAGGCTCCTGAAGCAGCTCCTCGGGTGGGTGTATTTTGTGATTATTTGTGAAAGTTTCAGAACATATACCATATTTTTCTTTAGTCAGCCGTGAGGGACATCACAGCTTGAATGAACTGATAAGGCAGGGGTTTAGGGCTGGAGAGGGACAGGCAGTTTGAAGAAGTGAAAGTTGATCAAAAGTAATCACTTTTGTACAGTGGACTGTTGATGTAGGAACTTGATTTGTTCCCAAGGGCTGGTTGTAACTCAAGTTGGTTGTAAGTCAATACAGCTGACATCTGGACGTTTACCTGAGTACACACTATAGATAACAAGAGGCAGATGGATCCTCCATTAACCTAATTAACTCAGGTTGTTCAAATGTCAGGCTGGTGGTAACTTGAAGGTCTACTGTATTGCCAAAATGATATATGGTTCAAGGAAGGCATTGTGGCTTTGTGGGGGCCCATTTGAAGTACGTGGAAAGAAACCCTGTTTAGAAGCTGTGAAGAGTCACTGGTCTGAGACACATTCTTAGCTTGGCATGGAGCCTTATTCATGTGCTAGCACTTGACAGCTGTACATGTTGAGTATGTTCCAGTTGAGTGGAGGAAAGGCAGCCATGCCTCCTGATTAGGGGTCCGTGAAGCCAGCGGGGACCTCCTCTCAGGCTCAGTGCTAATGGCGGTCTGAGGAGCTGCCTGTGGTATTTCCCCAAGACACGGATCAGTAATCAAAGCATTCTACTCTGTTCTGGACTGGTTGTTCACTTTTCTCGTTGACATTCTTTGGTTGGAAGTCTCAGATGATTACTCACTGGATTGAATAATAGTGCCTTATTGGTATCTGAGAACTTCTGGAAGGGGGAATGTCACAGCTACCTATTTGGAAGCATTTAAATTTAAATGTGTCGAGTGGGTTTTAATACACAACAGTCTAGTCTTCCCTTTTTTCTTTTTTGTTTATTTTTCATTAACAAAAGTGATCTCTATTCATTAATCTGTCATTATTATGTAAAAATACCTTAATCCTTTAAGCTGATTTTTTTTTTCTGCAGATGAATGTGAGTGGAAACCATGTATCCAAACTGAATCTATACTTTCAATTAAAAGCCTCTTGAATAATTTTATGATCTAGTTTATATGCCTCTCCCTCAGCTCTTTTTCTTGGAGAAAGTGACATAACATAGTGTCATGGTATTATGATATATTATTATTATTTTCTCCTTGTTCTCCTCTTTTTCCCCCTTTCTATCCTTCCTCCTCCTTGTTCTCCTTTTCTTTTTCATTTTTAGGCAGAAGTCTGATTCAAAAGGGCCTAAACAACAAAGGAAATTTATTGGCTTACAGAACTTAAAAGTCCAGAGTTGGAATGCAGATAAGGTTTGGTACTATGGCTAAAATATTTTTTCTCTGCCATGCTACCCATTGTGCCAACTATTTGTTTCCATATCCACATAGCTGCTCAAGTTCCTTCTCTTTTGAATACAAACTTATTTCAGTCCAAACTTTATATTCTCCTACCATGGGAAGAAAGCAGAACGTTATTTCTCAACAGTCCCAGCTGATCTCTTTCTTTCTATTGGTTGGATTGGGATTGCACCCATAGACGTGCAGCAAGTGTTGATGAGCCTCAGCAGTCTGGACCTGTGGAGTTTGGCCAGAGGGCCTCACTTAGAGGCTTGAGAACGGAGGGCTTGAGAACGGAGGGTGTTTTCCTACAGGAAATCTAGGTGTGTTACCAGCAGGCAGAATGGAGATGGGACACAGACAGTGGATGTGGACTAAATGTAGGTTTAGGTCAAGGATATAATGTGGACGTGGGTCTAGGAGGTGGAGCTTGTAGGAGAATAAACATACTGACAGCCCTTACTACTCTGTGTATGTTATGTAGTGTGCTTCGTGGATATCTTCTCATTTATTTGTCTTCTTTGCATTGCTTTTTGTTTTCTCCTACTCCTGTAGCTGCAGGCTGTTTATCAGGAAGAGCCCGGGGGCAATCTCCTTTTCTGTTTCAGTGTCCCTCACCCCGCATTTTATGTGCAAATTGTGTTACTAGGACACTGGAGGCTTTAAGGCCGCTGACTAGGAATACTCAAAACTGTGATTTTGACTGAGAGGAGGAAGGTTGGGAAAAGACTGCAGGCCTAGAATTTAGTCTCAGGAGCTCAGCTAAAGTGAGCACAAACCACTAGCCTTGGGCCTGGTCTAGTTGGGGAATCATGCAGGGCAGGGGTCAGAAACCATGTGTCAGAGCACGCAGATGTACAGCTTGGTTGGAGCTGTTGGTCTCTGTCTTGTACCATACCGCCTACCCTCCCACTTCCTGTGGGTCTCCGGGTGATTATCACACTGGGAAGGTCCCATCCTGACTGAAGCAGGAAATGGGACCTTTCTGTGGAGAATGGCTAGACGTCCTTTGATGTCTCAACCCACCTGTGGCTTTAAAATTTTCAGTGCTGAGAATCGCTAAGCTTGAATGATCTTTCACTACAATTGAAAGTGTTCACTTTTTTGTTAGTTTTGAAACAAATGCTGCCCAGATTGACCTTGAACTCTGAAGTTCAAGTGATCTTGCTCAGCTTACCTAGGAGCTGGGACTACAGCTGCCCTGTGATTTAAGTAATTTGTTCCAAGTTTGAAGTCTGTGGGCTGAACTGGATCCTTGAAAGGCTTCTTAAGATATTTTCTAATGAAAAGTGAAATCTTAAGAAAAGTGTTTGCTTTAACTAAGTGATTGCAGTTAATTTCTTGTAAAGAAACACAGAAGCACACATTAACTTAAAATAAGCTCATACTGTTGTTTCTTGTAGTACAGCCAGGAAAAACAGTAACAAGCTGTCTCCTTCACAATCACATCCCTGGATGATATTCGAGCAACCTGGAAAATTTAAATACATCCCCAGGAAAACAATTTGAATTAAGTTGAAATCATATTTGCTAATTTCCTTTTCACCATTGCAGTACAGCTGCTCAGGGTCCCCGTGGCAGTGGGTAGGTGTGTGGTGTCAGCGGCCGAGGCACACAGCAATATTCACGTCCGTGTGTGGCTGACTTGGGCTACACAAAGCTTTTCAGTGTTGTGCTTCATTAATCAAATGTTAGTTTACACTGGCATTTCATGCCTTGTTGAACTTCATACTAATACTTATTCATACTTTTTTGAGAAACATAAAAATCTCGAGCATTTGGCCTCATAGATTTGATATTTAAAATATGTCATCTTAAAATTGTGTCGATATGGTAAAGATGTAAAAGAAACAGAGTGAATTTAGTTATTATTCTATCACGTACACCTCAGGGTGTTGGGATCCAGTTATTTTAGTATTTCTAGTATTATTTCCCTTACATGTTGAAAACATACTGTTTTTATTGTCCAGTTGGTGATATTAAGAGAAGGGGATGCTGATGAAGATTCTCTTCCTGTGGAGCATATGCTTTTCCTTCCTTTTTACTCCTGTCCTGCATCAGGGGGTGTCCAAGGTAGAAGGGAATCAACTTGCTTTACTCCTGCTAATGCACAACAAGGCTGGATCATGATGTTTCTTTCCATCTGTGGTCCCTCCCATCCTTGTTTCCTACCATCTGTCCATCAGCTTTGGAGAAGAAACATGATGTGGAAACGACGAGGTGGTCCTAGGGACCTGGCTCTGAAAGGCACTCTGGACAGCCATTTCTTATGGTCAATAAGAGACATCGCACATTTTAAATTTTCGAACGGGAGCCAGAGGTATAACTTTGAGATACTTTTGTATGTTTGAGATGAAAAGAAGCTTATGTATGGAAGAAACTAAGCAAAAAAAAAAAAAGTCTGCCAGCTTCAATGATTCTGATACTGTAGCACAAATTGGGATGCTAGATAAATCTGCCTGGTGTAAGCAGTAGGTTTATCTCTTTGTAGAAATCTGAAAATACCTCATAATTTCTCTGTTAGAAGGTTGGGTGGCATTTTGAAAAGTACATAGTTATTTTTTGTTCTTGTTTTGCCTTTTTTTTTTTTTTTGAGTCAGTACTGCTACAAAATCATAGGAAAGGTACTTCTCAGGTATTATGTTATTTATGTATTTTGCCCGAGATATTATCTTTGTGCTTTTCAAGAATGTATAACTGTTGTGTTCCCTGTTGATTTCAGTCAAGATCACATTATGATTAGTAGCTAGAAGATTTTTACCGCTTGTATTCTAGTGTATGAGCAGATAGATTTTTATCCTGCAAGTCAGTTGGAAAAAAAAAAAAAGTAAGAGGTGCGCCACACAGGGAAGTTGGTTGTTGGCTGAGAGGTGGTCAGAACCTTGGAGAGCTCTGGATGTTCCGTTTGGAGGCCTTCCCTTCAGACTCTTCCGCCTTTAACAGTAGCTTCTGAATACAGATTGCAAAACACGTTTCACTGATATGCATTTGGTTTACCTGTCAGTTATATTTACAAAATAGGTGTAAGAACTTAACCTAACTGTGTTTCTAGTACTACTTTCACTAGTCCATGTTAATTCAGAAATGTACTGTTACTGATCTGTTACCTATTAATTTGGGTACTGGAGATTTCCATTTTTTTCTAATTAGTTTTTCCTATGATTAACAAAAACTTCAAATATCAGGATAGTCTCAAATCACAAATTCAATAGACTGTGCCCAAGAATAAAGAAAATTATTTAGAATATTTGAGGAAAAAGCTATCAAGGATCACAAAACTCCCCTGTTTATTTTTTTGCTTATCAACATTTATTTGTATGAATGCATTACAAGAGAACACAATGTTCTCCTCTGTCTTCTCCACTTAACTCTTAGTGGTTGAATCTTTTTGAAAATAAAATCCTAAAATAGTTCCTGCAAGTTCAGACT
>PVIR01015019.1:0-39098 GCA_004026965.1 Petromus typicus | reverse complement strand
TTTGTGGTTCAGGCTGGCCCTGAGCTCAGCCTCAAACTCACATGACAGCAATCCTCCTGCCTCTGCCTCCCGAGTGCTGGGATTACAGGCGTGAGCCACCACGCCCGGCACTGTGGTATGTGGTACTGGTTGCTGCTGGGTGTGGGTCTCCACACCCAGTATTGTTATGTGGTTACCGGGGAATCGAACCCGGGCCCTTGCACTTGCAAGACAGGCGCCAGAACCACTGAGCTAACTCCCCGGGCCCATTATCTTCTTTATCTTTGGGACAGGATCTTGGTTTGTATTTCAAAGCAAGTTCAGGCTGGCCCTAAACTCACTACGTAGCTCAGGCTGGCCTTGAATTTGAGGCAATCCCCCTGCCCCTGCCTCCTAAGTGCTGGATTACAGATGTGCACCAGCACACCTGGAAATCCTCACTGTCTTCTTCAACCTCAGCTCTAACCCTGTGCTTTTCAGAAGTTCTGAGAAACAGATCCAGGGCCCTGGGAACTTCCAGCTTTTTTTTACTCCTGCTTAGCCATTTACTGCTTGTCAACCTGCTTTCCGGCTTCCAAAATATTGGTGATAATCTCTCCTCCTGTTCTTCTAAATGTCCTGGGTTCTGATGGGTTTCCATCTTCTTTTTAAACATTTTTTATCAGTATATGTTTGCAGTACACAATGATCCCATTCATTGTTGCTGATACATGTGCATACACGTACATCCTCATTCTTTGAATGTCCCTTCCCCTCCCCTCTTCTCCTAACCTCACCTCTTGCACCCTTGCCCATTAGCAAAAGACTGATTTCTCTGTTTCCTAGTATCTCTTTCTTTAAAAATGAACAATCGAAATCAACAAAACAAAACTTCTTTGCTGTCACTTGGAGAGAAAGTCTAGATGGGAGTGGAATGAAGGACAAACATCTAATCCAGCCGGTCCACCTGCCAAGGGGGAGCTCGGGCTGGGAACCACCTGCCAGGAGGCAGCCAGAGGTCAACCACCCACATGTGGCCAGCAACTCTGTGTGAAAGGCATCTTGGAAGCCAAGGATGTGCGAGATCAGGGAGCCAGAAGTTATGCTGAAGACCTGGTTAATCCTGGAGACCATCACCAGCAATAGCCATCTAGTGCTTGAGCAGAGAACCATAAAACAAAAGCAGATGAGAAGAGGAATCCTGTTTTACAGACAGGCATCCTGAGGCCCAGCCAGGCAAGGAGGGTCGCTGAGCAATTTCATCAGCAGTCTCAGCACTCTCTCCCCCATACCAGGGGGTATGATGGGAAGACAGGAAGGGGAGTGTTTTCCACTCTGTGAAGAGTTTACTTCTGCTCAGGCCCAGAATGTGCTAGCATCGGCTCTACCCATCAGAGAAGAAATGGATTGTCAAGCTCAGGAAGCAAACTGAGAAATTAATGACAGAAGTCACCATGTTTTGGCGCCACAACCAACAGGCTACGTGTTTGCACTAAAGACTTTTTCTGCCTCGCTGGTGTCATACATAGTGTCTGAATGAATGAATAGGTGAAAGAGGAAATAATCCCTGGCCCTTGAGATGGCCTCATAGCTCCCTGCAAATTGTCAGCAGCTTGTCTTCTAAAACCATCTACAACTGCGCTGCTGATCTGAGGTAGGCCTCAGAGGAGTGCTTTGCAAAGTCATTATCATCTTGCAAGTATGAGCGGTGCTTCTACTGTAATTACATTCCGACACACAAGAAGTTCAACTTGTTCCCCAGAACTTTATGTATCTATAAGAACAGGCAGCAGTGCCCAGCGGGTCATTTGCAAACTCCTAAGTTAGAAAAACAGAAACAAACAATGGTTCTGCTGGGTTGAGATCACATCTGTAATCCCAACATTCTGGGAGGCTGAGGCAGGAGAATCACCAATTTGAGTCCAGCCTGGACAAATCAATGAGACCCTGCCTCAAAATAAAAAAATAAACAGGGCTTGGGGATGTAGCTCAGTGCAGATGCCTTGGGTTCAATCCCAGGTCCTACAGAAACAAGTAAATAAATAAATGTTAAGAATTCTTATACTGGGGAGGTTGAATATGAGTGGGTTCTGTTTTCTTCTCTGTGTCTGAGTCTTTCAAAAATGCCTACAGTGACATACTATTTTCAATAAGAAAAAAGGCTACTACTTTTGTCACAGAGACACCCACAGCCACAGTCATTTCAATGTACCTTGAACAAAGAACTCCAGTTTCTCCATCTGTAAAATGGTGATAGTAGCACATAGTTCATTAAATAAGGTGATATACAGAAATGCAATAAAATTGTAAGGATAAGTCAATACACAGGATATGAAAGATGATTTCTAGTACAGCAAGAGCTATGTAATTATTTCAGTTCAGTCGCACCAGGAGGACCAAGAACTGCGGGTCTCTTGACCTACTTGGGAAGAGACATAACGCTCACCTGCCAGCTGTTCTCTGAAGCCCGCCTGTCCCCTCCCTATTCCATGACCTTCCCTGCTGCCTTACTTCAGAGTCCCACAGGTCACATTTCTGTTCATACCTACATTAAAAGAGAAACTGGATCAAGAGTGCCAGAAAGGAGAACTCCATTTTGAGGCCTGGGCAAAACCATCTCTGGACACCAGGTTTCAAAGCAGATGACAGAGCCCCTTCACCAGGCAAGTGACAAGCCTAGGACTGCCAACCAGACAAGGAGATCAAAAGTGCTGCCATTGTGGCCTTGTCTTGGGCCCAGTCTTGTGGCCTTGTCTTGGCGGCTACATTGATTTTTCTTTGGCATTGCTGGAGGCCAACCAACGTCAGCTCCATGAGGGTGACCTTCAGGTGAAGGATGGTCTTAGGTGCTATGCCTTCAGTCCAATGCCAAGCCCTGAACTTCACAGCAGGGCAGAGTGGGGGCTGCATGTTCCACACTGCCTCTGGAACTGGTTTTGGGTAGCAATCGACAATGCAGGTGTTGGCCAAACGCTTAATATAGGCAGCCACTGGAACCCGAGACCAGGCAGAACACACTAGGGAGGAGGCGATGCGCCCCCTGGAGGACCTGCTGGGGATGCAGCATGATGGGCTTCTCACGGAATTCCTCTCGCTCTGCAACCGGGAGAGCAGTGTCTCTTGCTCATAATCTGGAGACTGTGGTTCAGAAAGGCTCCTCTGCTGACAAATAGCAGAGCCAAGCTTCCAGGCTGACTCCCTGCAACCTCAGAACCTAACTTTGGAGGCAGAAAGATATCTGAGATAAATGGAAGCACCTTTATTAACTGGGTTTTTTTAAAAAAACAAGCTTTATATATAATGTCTCTGATGTTTAAAAAAAAACTATATAATGCTGAATTCTCAACTGAGAGCCATTTTACTCCCTTTGGCACCTTCTACAGTATCTTTTCAGAGTTCACAACTTGGGGAGGGTACTACTAGCATCCAGTAGACAGGGGCACCAGAGATGTCACTGAATAGCGAGACAGGAGGCACATCAGGAGTTCAAAGCCAGCCTAGGCTATATAGTCAGTTCAAGGTCAGTGTGGCATATATAATAAGACCTCGTCTCCATAAAATCATAATAATAATGTCTGAATATTAGCCAGGGATGGTGGTGCATGCCTAGAATGCCACCATACTGGGAAGGCTGAGTCAGGAGGATCACAGTTTGAACCCAGCCTGGGCAACCAGGCTCCTTAGCAAGACCTTGTTCTTAAATAAAAAAAATAAAAAAATTTTCAGGGATGTAGCTCAGTGTGAAGACCTTCGGTTCATTCACTAGTTCAGGATACAAACAGACAAATAAAAAACATACATATATACATGTACACAAGTGTCTGTAAGTTTATAATAGCGCCTATAGTTAAGAGTTGGCCAGACATTATCTGCTGTGCCTCTCTATAAGGGACCCATTACAACAAGGTGGGACATACCCAATGGGCTAAGGCCCTGGAATCATCCATCCCTCAATTTCTTACCTTCTGTCTTAGTTACTTTCTTTTTTGCTGGGAGAAAATACCCAACACCTGCAATTTAAAGGAAAGTTTTATTTTGACTCACAGTTTATAGAGGTTTTAGTCCACAGTTGGCTGGTTTCAAGGCACAGGGACATGACAGAGGAGTGTCACCTGTGACATGGCAAGCAGGAAGCAAAGACAGAGAGTGAAAGGAGGAGCTAGAGAGGGTCCATGTTCAAGTGGAACGCCTCTTCTGACCGGACTCCACCTTCTATAACCCATTCACCTGCGAAAAGCCCCCCCTCATGTGATGTTCTTGGAGAAAATCCAGTTATAAAGCATAACATCCTGTCTCTGGACCCCAAAACACCTATGGATGTCACTTCATCCAGGAGGCACTTAGTCCATCTCTAAGTGTGTCCAAAGTCCTAACAGTTTCAGCACTGCCGAAAGGTCCATTCGAAAGTATCCTCTGAGACTCAAAGCAAACTCTTAGCTGTGAGCCTCTGTAAAAAATAAAAAAGAAGGTAAAACACTACCAACATACAATACATGGGATAAAAGAGTCCAATTCCAAAGGCAGAAATGGGGAATAAAACCAGTGGGACCAAAGCAAATCCAAAACCCAGCAGGGCAAACATTAAAACCATCACCCAGGAAAAGTTATGGTGAGACGCAAACTCCAAAGAGTTTGATGGCCTCACCCCTAAGGCACTGAAGATGGTTCCACTTCTAAGGGCTTCCCACAGGATGGCTTTCCTCACTCCTTGTGATTTCCCTCAGACATTCCACATTCCTGGCTTCTCCAACTTCTGGGATCTCCACTACACTTTCAGCTTCACCCCCACAGTTCCACACACTCCCTCTCAAGGGCTAATGCCTGGCTTCCCAGGCCTTCTTCTGAAATGTGGGTGGAAGCCTCCATCACCTTATAACTCCTACATTCTACAGGCCTGCAAAAGCAGCCTCTCATGGATGATGCAGAGGATCTTGGGTCTATACCCAGAAAAGTAGGCAGGCCCTTTTGTCTCTTGCAGGTGATTGCAGAGGTGATGAGGACGGTGAACTGAATCCCAGAGAACCACTTCCCTGGGTAGCCTTTAACCAACAGAGGGTCCTGGGGCTCAGAGCAAAATCTTTCACTTTCACAGGCCAACGTGGGATCTTGCTTTTTGACGTGCCCTCAAACCATTTTTTCTATTGTCCTGTTATGAAATACTTGGTGTCTTTTTAATGCTAATTTCCTCAGCATTCTTCCATAATCTTCGCTTCCATTTTTGTGGGTGCTTTGCTTCTGGCAAAACTGAAAGCTTGTGCTCCTGTTATTCACAGTATACCTCACTAAAAACAGCAAACAGTAACCATGCTACAGGCTGAATGTTGGACTGCCTTGAAATTTCCTCTACCAGATAAGCAAATTTCCTGCCACAACATAACACACATAGCGTAAGAGTCCAATGACCAGTGGGCTCTTTACCATCGGAATTTTTCTGAGCATTCTGGTCCTCTAAGCTCTGACTAGAATCTTCCAGGAAGCTTGGGTTGTAACATTCTTAGCATTACTTCTCCAGCTGGCATCTCCAAACCTTTCCAAACTCTTCCCATGAAGTCCTAAGGCTTCTGAACCACACGACCAGGTAATGTCACAGCAACACCATTTCTCTGGTACCAAAATCTTCCTTAGCTACTTTCTTCATCTTTAAGACAACATGCCCATAGTTAGCTGGCTCCAAAGCAAGGTAACATGGCACAGAGGCATGGCAGAGAAGAGTCTCTCATGGCATGGCAGAAAATTAAGGGAGAAGCTAGAAAGACAAATAGACCTTTCCAGCCCAGGCCCACAGTGACTTCTTCTGACCAGTCCTCATTTTCTGTGTGTTAGCTATAGAGCCCCCAAACCCAATCACCTTCCAAAAGCCCTGCCTATGATGTGTGAGGCTCTTAGGGATCATACATAACAGCTCTTCTCTTTTCTTCCCTTCCCTCCCCTCCTTTCTCTCTCTTCTGTTCTCTTCTTTTCTCTTTTGTAAAAGTGAGATGACAATAGCTGCCTTGATTGTGAGATGATGGGAGAAAAGGCACAGTTTGGGCTACATTCTATTATCATCAGAAAACAAGAAAGGACACCATGTAAGCCAGAAAACACTTAAAACTTATCTTTCTGAACACACAGAACTTGGATCCAGACAATAGAAACCTTAGGAATTTCTCAGGCCACAAGTTCTCTCAAAACCTTCTGGGATAACCAGTAGGCCAGGGCTGGGTAAATGAGAACTCTAAGGGGGGAACCTGGTTGTCATGAGTTTTTGTATCTCCCACCATCTAAAAATGGGCTTGACCTTTTAAAATGGTTGAAAATATCAAGATAACAATCCTATCTCATAATACATGAAAGGTGTATGAAGTTTCAGCTTCAGGGTCCATAATGTTTGGAACATAGTCAGGTTCATTCAAGTACATAGCTGTGGCTGCTGGGGCAGGAGACAGCAGAGTAAGCAGTTGAAACAGAGACTATTTGGCCACTAAGTTGAAATATTTACTGTCTGGCCCCTGATGAAATCTGTGTGGCAACCCTGAGGTAGGCAACTGTTTTCTTCTTTTTCTCTTTTTGTGTTTCTTCCCTTGTTATTTGTTTGTGGCCTTTGCACTGGGCTATGTCTTCAGGCTGGGCTTGAACTTCCAATCCTCCTGCCTCAGCCTCTTAGAGTGTGAGAACTCTCAGAATTTTATTTTGAACCAAGGTTTCATTAAGTTGCCTCGGCTGGCCTTGAACAGCTGGCCTTCTGCTTCATCCTCTTGAGTAGCTGGAACCACAAATATGTGCTACTGTGTTCGACGTAAGCAGTTGTTTTCAAGCCTGATATGAAGAGCTTTAAAAAGAACTGATGGATAGGCCACACCCTGGATTCATCACTCAGCATCTTCAGGAGTGACATGAGGGCCTGGGCATCTGTGTTTTTCAAACCCCAGCACCAAGACATTCTCATCCATAGCCAAGTGTAGGATTCATAAATCTCTAGGAAACATTTCAATGCAGGCAGCCGAATTCCCAATTCAGTGACCCCTTCAGAACAGGGGACAGTAGGACACTGAAGCCCAGATTCTTCTGCCACCCCCTTCCCAACTTTATTTCATCCAATTCAACCCAAGCCTTTTCTGAGAAGCTCTTCTCCACTCTGACCCACATTCATTTTTCTGTTCTCTGAACTCTCACCCCATTCACACGCCAAGAAAAACTGGTCAGCATTTGAGATCTACGTGAGGTTCTGGTTCCTTTGGTGACCTAGGACTTCGGGACAGAATCCCAAGAGCCTTTTGCCTTTCTCAACTCAACTATCATCTTTATTAGTGCAGACTTTTGGACTGAGCTAAGACAGCCCCAAAACCAGCAGGATCTATAATTCTAGGAAGTGCTGTTAGGATTAACCTCAGTTACAGGCAAGGAAATGGGTTCCAAGGATTGATGGCACTTGGGCAAGAATACACAGCCCAGTTTCAGGGTTCAATTGCCAGGGTTAAATTAGTATCTCTGACTGTTGCTAAAAGAGGAACAATGCAGTCACCCAACTCATCCATATTGTGATGTCCTAGACTTGCTCTACACTCTCACCAGTTTTTCACTGAAGTGCTTGGGAAGTTTATTTGAACTGTGAATAAAGTAATTTCAAGACTGATAGGCTAAATGCTTTGGGTAAATAGCTTTAGAGATCAGAATCCAATGTACCCTTTGTAAATCAAGCAGTCTTATTTGAGTGCATTGTAGCATTTCTTCCAGAGAAGATAGATTAGGGGTGAGATGTGACCTCCATATTCCACAGAAGATTTAGTGCAACAGAAAGATGTGACCCAAACTCTGGTCTTGGATGTCTCTGTCCTCTGTTGCTCAGATAGAGCCATAAGCACTTCCAGGAGGGTCCCTTTGAAGGTCCTGTTAGTCTGCTTTGCAGAAGGGCCAGGGAAGTGAAAAGCCACATCCAACGCCCTGGACACATCTCTTGACCACTCTCTTGAATCTCCATTGTGGGGCTAAACAATCATTGAGGGTCTTCAGGCCCCGACAGTTCTCACTCCCTGAGACACTCACGAGTCATCATGTGTAACCAGCCACACAGTGAGCCATTAGTCTCCAAGTGGTCCCACGTTAAGAGAAGTTTCTTACTTTTGAGGGAGTTTACTTGAGCAGGGTCTACCCGCCAGGGGATGGAAACTGGAGCCTATAGAGCAGACCCTTTGGGTGACAGCTTGTGTTCGAATCCTTGTTCTGCTCTCACCACCACTGAAGACCTCAGTTTCCTTGAATGTAAAATTAGGACATCAGGACTCACGTAGTGCCCCATGTGGTGATGTGAACATGGTATAGGATCACACCTACAAAATACTCAGGCTAGCATATCAAAAGCACCTCCCAAATGGTAGCAGGTACTATATCAGTACCTGCTACCATTAGCCTGAGTTAGATTTCTACTAGATCCCCTCTTTATCTGCCAGAGGTATGTTCCTAGACCCCCAGTGGAGACTGGAAACTGTAAATACTTCGGAACTTTATTTTTACTCTGGGTTTGCCTCTACATACACACCTGTGCTAACAATGAACTTATAAACTGGGCACACTAAGAGATTAACAACAATGAAAAATAAAAAAGAACAATTATAATGAGACACTAATAAAACTGTTGCCATCACTACTCTTGCCCTTTGGGACCATTATTAAATTAAATAAGGGCTAGTCGAGCCCAGCAGTGTAGTATCACAATGGTTGATCTGGTCCATGAAAAGGCTAATCTCACTAATCTGCTCAGAAAATGACCTTAAATTCGATGCTTGCTTGGATCCAGGTCGATTTGCTGCGGGCTTCGGCACTAACCCATCCAGGGAGCATATACTGTGGGATACACCGGGCAAATGGTGACTACTCCCAGGTGGGATGCACGAGATTTTATCACCCTATTCTGAACAGTGAGCAATTTAAAACTCACGAGTTCTTTATGTCTGGAATTTTTCACTTAATATTTTCAATTGATGAAGAGGTAGGAGGACCACTGTCCTGAGAAGATATCTTCTCCCCCACTAGGTCAGGAGTTCTTGCAGAAGTGATGTTTCTCAAATGTTTTGCAGCCCATCCTGCTCCCAGACACAGGGTTCACACCTGGGAGGTGAACGAGGTTTACAGAACAAATAAATCTATCCCCCAAGAAGGTGACTCAGGAGAGGCAGTGACTAAACTCCACGGGTCTTCCTCACCATGCTATCTGCAACAGCGAACAGGAGAAATGGCTCCTATACCCCTTATTTGTAAATAAAGTGATTTCTTACACATTATTAGTTGTACCTATTTGCAAGAACACTCTGCACCCAGTAAAAGTGTGCTGAGAGCAGGGACCGGTAAGCATTCTGGGTGGAGGGCCAGACAGTTGATACTTCAGGTGTTAAGGGTCAGCCTCTGCCCTCTCAGTTCTACCAATGAAGTTTCAACAAAGCCACAGACAGTGCATAAACTAGTGTGTGGCCATGTTCCAATAAAACTTTATTCGTGGACACTGATATTTTCATTTCACACAGTTTTCATATGTCATAAAAATAGACCATAAGAAGCATTCTTTACATGCAAACTGTACAAAAATACGTAGTAGGTCATAGTTTGCTGAGTAGAATAAATACTGAAAGCTACTTACAATATGTATGATATGATTTTATGAATGAAAACATGCACCAAAAAGACTGCAAGAATTTACAAATACTGAACGTCAGAGAGGGTGGAATTATGATAGCCATTCGTCCTGCTTCCTTTTGTTTATCTATAATTTATGGAAATGGTAAGAAAAAGCGTAAGGTTCAGCTTTGGTAACTGTTTAAAAGTACAATAAAATTAAGACAAAGAGGAAAGAAACAGAATCAAATATTTAAGTTTAAAAACCTCTCAGCACAGAGTGGCCTACACTTGCTAATCTGCTCAGAAAATGACCTTAAATTCGATGCTTGCTTGGATCCAGGTCGATTTGCTGCGGGCTTCGGCTTCCAAAGGCCCTGCTTCCACCACCCTCTCCTTTCTCACGGATCGGGGAGGAAGAGAGAACGTTCAATCTCATGCTCCATCTTGAGCTCTCTCCTCCCAGCAACTTCCCTTGCTGCCAAGTCTAGATTCCTAGGCCAGCTAACTTTTGCAAGAAGGCAGGTTCCGTCCACTCAGTGGTCAAAGTTATTAATGCATTTCTTTCCGTGGGGATAAGGCAAAATGTGAGTGGTAAAAGGAAGACGCACAGCCTGACTTCACAGGGAAGACTGCTCAAGTTTACAAAGGTAAGTCACTGAACTGCAAGCTTACTTACTTTACTTTGCCATCAGGGAAACAGACCTAGCACTTGGCAGGATTCATGCTGACCGACCCGCTGGCCAATCCCACCAGGTTCCTGCCAGGATGCGGAGCATGCACTCAATAATCCCCCAAAGCAGACCCGGCTCCGGGATCCCAGCGGGGCAGCCAGGTCACGACGACTAGGCAGAGGCGTGATCTTGGGATGCCTCGGCCCGGGGCCTGCCGCTGGCAGCTGGCACCCAAGTCTGTGCAGCTCAAGCTCCATCCCAAGGGCTCCCAACGCGGCTGAATAGGGGGCCTACGCGCCCTCCCAGGCCCCGCCTCCTCCGTGGCCTCGCCTCGCTCAGGCTCCTCCCCGTCCCCCTCCCCATCACAGGGCTCAGCCCCACCCCCGGACCGGGCACCCGCTGAAGCTGACCGAGGAGAGCAGCCAGTAACTATTTTTAAAACCCCTTCCTTTCACCTTCCCCAGCTTCTCAGACAAGAGTTCTGAACGGCATACCCTACATGCTATTGGTAGGCCTGTACACACATGATGGGGAGGGGTGGAAGGGAGATTTAAAGTAAGAGGTCACGATCAATAACTGAAAGTTAAAGACAATGAGAGGTCACCACTGTGCTTGTTAAAAGTCCTCATTGCCAACTTCTGTCTTCCTGAGTTCGTTTTGGTTTATCCTTTCTCCTCTGCTCCCAGGCGCAGAAGTGCTCTGCGGACCCCACCTACCCCCTGCCCCAGGAGCTCCCAAGGCTCTTTAAACTATCTGCCTCCCAGAAGAAGAAAACCAGCGCCTCCAGGTCAGGGGTGACCCTCGCTCCCCAGGAGATCCTACTACTCATGGAAAGAGAAAGCCACTCCCCGAGCTCTGCCTCCTTTCTTCCTCACGGCCTTGTTACAGTTTTTCTTCTCATATAGCACAGGAGAAAACCGTGGCCCAGTGTACGCTGCCCAAAGTAACAGCACTGAACTCAGACTGATTCCAGTTTCGGGGAATAAAAGCTCCAAAAAAACACAACAGTAAGTGTAACTGGGGGAGGAAGTGGAGCTCAGGTGTAGAGCCCTGCCAGCAAGGAGGAGGCCTGGATTCCATTCCTAGGACCATACAATAGCAGTAGCAGCAGCAGTAGTAGCAATAATAATAATAATAATAATAATAATAATAATAATAAATAAAACATGACTTACTTTCACAGCAAACAAGCACAAAGTAATGTAACTGCTGGCAAATACAAATACAAGTGCTGGGCTGGGGAGTTAGCTCAGTGGTTCCGGCGCCTGTCTTGCAAGCACAAGGGCCTGGGTTTGATCCCCGGTAACCACATACAATAGTAGGTGTGGAGACTCACGCCCAGCAGCAGCCAGTATCACATACCACAGTGCTGGGCATGGTGGCTCACGCCTGTAATCCCAGCACTCGGGAGGCAGAGGCAGGAAGATTGCTGTGATGTGAGTTGGAGGCTGAGCTCAGGGCCAGCCTGAACCACAAAGAGAGACTCTGTCTCAAAAAAAAAAAAAAAAAAAAAAATTCAAGTGCTGAAATTTAAAGGTTTATTATAATAAAACACACACTACCATTAATCCCTTTCAAAATCCTCTCCTTTGCTTTAAATGTACTTGTCACTCTCTGAAGCCGTTCTGGAATTCCTCTTTTCTGAGTATTTGTAGTTGTAATGTTATGGTTGCCTGTTATTAACTGACTCAAAATGAATGCTTCTTATGGTCTGTTTTCCTTTTGGGAAAAGCCAGAAGTCACACTGCACCAGATCCAGTGAATAGATGGTAGATGAGGACACATCCTAATGTTTTTTACGAGCCTGCCTTTCCACTTGCTGGCACTGGGCAGCAGCATTCACTGTATTTATTTTTTTAATCATACTTCATAAACAAGAAAGAGGACTCCCAGAATTCTTTAGAAGGTGGCAAGGACAATGAGATAAGTATGCCATCATACTTGATGAGGGAGAATATTTTGATGGGAATTAATGGCCTTTCGCTGTAGTAAATTTTATTGAAAGCATTCATTTTGTATTTGTCACACCTCATAAAATCTTTTCAAATTGCACAGGAAGGGCCACACCTGCAGGGGGCGCAAAGCACACACCAGTGTGATGGGTTGACCTTTCCCCAAAGATGTAAGCGGTACAAAAACATCTTTTAAAAAATTAAAATAAGTGAAAGAAATTCTAACTTCTTGAGTTTCTAGAATGTTCTTCAAGCTCTTATATTCACTTTCTCAAAAAAAAAAAGAAAGAAAGAAAGAAAAAGAAAGAAAAGAAAAGAAACACATGGAAAGGTGACTCTTTAAAGTTTCAAACCAAGACCAAAAAGTATCTATCCTCCCAAAGGCCCTAATTAAAAAACTGACTTAGCACAGGGAAAGCAGTCAAAATCAGGAAATAAAAGCATTTCAAAATACTCCCTGCCCTGCCCAAGTCACTTAGGATTGTGCAGAGAATAACTACTCAGCAGCTTCCTTGAATTGTTCTACATTTTTTTTTTAGGTTTTTTGAGACAGGGTCTCACTTTGTGGTTCAGGCTGGTCCTGAGCTCAGCCTCCAACTCACATCACAGCAATCCTCCTGCCTCTGCCTCCCGAGTGCTGGGATTACAGGCGTGAGCCACCACGCCCGGCACTGTGGTATGTGGTACTGGTTGCTGCTGGGCGTGAGTCTCCACACCCAGTATTGTATGCGGTTACCGAGGATCGAACCTGGGTCCTTGTGCTTGCAAGACAGGCACCGAACCACTGAGCTAAATCCCTGGCCCAATTGTTCTAAATTTTTATGCTCGATGCCCAAGCTGACATTCCTTGAGTGTTGTGTGAGTATTGTGTGGATATTTTAACTTCTCTTTTAAGAAGATGCTTCACACATGTCACTTTCACCTGCCATCTCAGGAAGAGGAAGTGCCCTTATAGGAGCTTAGCTCATGAAGTGGCTGTGACATGGATTTGTCTCAACTTCATTTGTTTTGATTTTTAAGACAGGGTCTCACTTTGTATTTCAGGCTGGTCCTGAGCTCAGCTCAAACTCACATCCCAGCAATCCTCCTGCCTCTGCCTCCCAAGTGCTGGGATTACAGGCGTTATGTGGTGCTGATTGCTGCTAGGTGTGAGTCTCCACGCCCAGTATTGTATGTAGTTATTGGGAATCAAACCCAGGCCCTTGCACTTGTAAGACAAGTGCTGGAACCACTGAGCTAAATCCCCAGCCCTCAGGTTCCCAGCTCCTGGGCTCAAGTGATCCTCCTGTCATAATCTCTTGAGTAGCTGGGACAACTGGTGCTCACCACTGCACCTGGTTGCTTTTTCTCTCTAACTTTCATCATTAGGGAATAGACTTCAGGGGACTAGATGGTGGGGAAAAGGAATATTACACAATGCTAAGGGCTACACTACCCCTACATAAGCATCAACAGCTATACAAAGCAAGTCAAACATGGCTGCAGATGCCTCTCATTTTCAGGCTTAAGCCAGACTAAATTTAGCTTGCTGATATTTCACAGGGAAAACAAAACCCAAATCAATGACACAACATGGGCAAAATCAACAAAAATGCATTTGCCAGTGAACCGGTGTGGTGGAAAGATTGCGCAGTAAGTGTCCTTGGGCCTGTCCTTATCTTCAAATGTGACCTTGAGCCATACTTTTCTCCCTGTTTCCCCAACTATAAAATCATTTATATTTAATTTGGTTTCCTCAAAAGAAAAATGAAAAGTTCAAGGTCTCTCTGCAAGATAACCTGAAGTAATTGGCCAAGGAGAAAATAGCTCTACATGAACAAGCTTTCCCCTCCAGTTGGCAGCTACTCTCTGCCCCAATCTCTTGGCGTGGCCCTGCTGCCCAGCCCTCCACTCGGACTGTTGGAGCCGCGGAGGACCTCGGGGGCACCCAGTCTAGCCCCAGAGGGAAGGCCAGGTCTTCACAGTCATAGAGCTTAAAGGTCACCCTGTCCCTGCCTCCCGGCCCTTGCTGCCAAAGGAAAGGCTGGCGAGGCGGGGGGTGGAAGAGTGCCTTTCCCGATCCCAAGCCTCCTCCCTCCTCAGGAGATTGAACAGCAACACCAGTGTTAGCACTTTGGAGTCTGATTTCAAATGCTGCTCTTTATCTTGCCAGGATACCTTGAACTTCTTGGGACTTCAGCTTCTTATTGGGGAAGTGAGATGACTTTTCCCCTAATATATTTTTCAGTATTTACAGTAGAATCCTGTGGTGTTCTACCACTGAGGTATATCCCTACCTTCTCTCTCTTTTTTATTTAAGACAGAGTTTTTCTTTTTTTTTTTTTCTTGTGGTATAGGGGATCGAACTCAGGATCTTGTGGTTACCAGGCAGGTGTGATGACACCGAGCTACATCTTTGGCCCAAGGCAGAGTTTTGCGAAGTCACTAAACTGTGCAGGTTGGGATCATTCATACTTTAGATCTTCCTTCCTTAGCCGTCCATACAACTGATATTTTATGTATATGCCACCATGCCTGGCCTCTCCCTATGTTTTTCATACTGTTTGATTACATATTGTTAAAATGTGTTATATAAATGGCATTTAGAGGGTTGGAGATTTAGTTCAGTGGTTCTGGGGCCTGCCTTGCAAGGGTCTGGGGTTTAATCCCCAGTAACCACATGCAACCAACTGCAACAATGCTAGCATGGTGAGTCACACCCAACAGCAATCAGTACCACGCATCACCATGCTGGGCGTGTTGGCTCACTTGGGAGGCAGAGGCGGGAGGATTTCTGTGAGTTCCAGGCTCACCCGGGCTACAAGGCTCAGGGCCAGCCTGAACTACAAAATGAGACCATCTGAAAAAAAAAAAAATAATAATAGACATCACAAAGTGCCTGAACTGACAGTCAGACAGCCCTTGTTCAGTGGAAGAAAGGAGAACATGAAAAACTCTACACCGAACACAGCTATGACTCGGTTCACAAACGTTTCTGTTGCAAACAACTCCATTTGCAAACAAAAGCATTTGGCCAAACTTTGCTTTCCTTTGCACTCTCCGAATTAAGAGACAGACATGACCATGGTGGCCATCTTCCCCACACAAACACAAACACAAACACAGCCATCTTCCCCACATGTGTAAAACAAACTCAGTTCATAAACGGAGGTGTCACTGTAAAAGACAGGAGAAAAGTTCAAACTTAGAATTTAACTCCAAAAGTGGTCTATAAAGTCACAAGGTTTATTTTATGAAAACAAAAATCTGCTGCTGGAGCTGAGGGTGGTGGGGCAAGCCTACAATCCCAGCACTTGGGAGGCTGAAGCAGGAGGGTTACTGTGAGTTTGAGGCTGGCCTGGCCTACCTAGTGAATTCAATGCCAGTCTGAACTATGTAGCAAGACGCTGTCCCAAAAAAGAAAAACAAAACAAAACAAAACAAAATCTGCTGCTAATGGCATCGACAATAACTAAATGACTGTTCATCCATTCACTGATCCATCCATCCATTGATCTATCCATCCGTTGATCTATGTGTCCATTCATACATTCATTCCAGTGTTTTGTGGACTCCTGGAATGTAGAATCCAGCCTGTGGCAAGCGCATGTTGCTCATTTCAGTCATTCAAACATTCATCCAGAGTCTATCGTAAGCCAATACTAGGTGAGGTCACGGGAAAAGGAGACCACTATCAACACGACACTGCACTGATGGAACTTACAGTCCAGTACAGGGAGGGAGGCGACAACAAGTAACCAACTAAGGAGATGGAAGACTTAATTTCAAGGAACGATTGAACACTGTGAAGACAGCAGAGGTCAATAAAGAAACTAGGCCTGGTAGAGGAGGATAACAAGTGGGATAGGGACAGGGACAGGGAGGGCCCCTTCGTGGAGGCCACGCTGATGGGCACAGAGCTGGACCCGATGACAGGACCAGTCATGGAACTCGCAGGGCCCAGTGCAAAGTGGAAAGAGGAGCCCTTCTTCATTTATAAACTAAGAATGGCAAGATGGTGACAGCAGAGCATGAAATCAAAGGCCCTGGTGGAGACAAGGGCACCTGGGATATAGCAAATAAAAGGGCATTTCGGTTTGGGGCGGGACGCAGCAAATACAAAGGCCCGGAAAAGGACACAATTGTAAATGTTCCTGAATGGGAGGGATACAGAAGGAAGGGGAAGGCCCCTTTGAAGATTGAGCTCGCACCCCGGCCGCATGCTGAGACACAGGACTTTTCCATCCAAGCCTCTCCAGTCTCCTGCCAGTGTCCTTCCAAGAAAGAACAGAGACCAGAGGGCCTCCTTAGGAAATCTCAAAGGAGACCCACAAATTTCCTGTCATTTCTTTGCTGTGCCTCCTATAGGAGTGCAGAGTCTTGGACAAATGCCCTAGGTTTCTCCTAGACCTGTATTTTTTTTTTTTTTTTTGAGACAGGGTCTCACTTTGTGGTTCAGGCTGGCCCTGAGCTCAGCCTCAAACTCACATCACAGCAATCCTCCTGCCTCAGCCTCCCGAGTGCTGGGATTACAGGCGTGAGCCACCACGCCCGGCACTGTGGTATGTGGTACTGGTTGCTGCTGGGTGTGGGTCTCCACACCCAGTATTGTTATGTGGTTACCGGGGAATCGAACCCGGGCCCTTGCGCTTGCAACACAGGCGCCAGAACCACTGAGCTAACTCCCCGGCCCCTAGACCTGTATTTTTATCTTGGAAATGGAAAGGGTTAGATTAGGACCAGAAGGAGTAGGCCAATTCCCAGCCCTTGTTCTCACATGGCGGGAGCAATGTATCTCAAAACAGTAAGAATACAGATTATTTAGTGGCTGCTGTGGTTTAAGGATGTCTCCCAAAGGTTGACATGTTGAAAACTGAACCCTCACGTCCATCATATTTGGAAGCAGGGCCTTTGAGAGGTGAGGACTAGAGGTTACGAGGGTGGGGCCTCCATGATGGCATTAATGGCTTTATGAGAAAAGGAAGAGACAGGGGAAATAGGATAAAATTTACCAAGAGAAAGAAAAAGAAGAAAAGGAAGACAGATCTGAGTAGGACGCTTCCTCTGTGTCTCTATGGGATGTTCCCTGCTAAGGTCATGATGCAGGAAGATGGCCTCCCCACATGTGGCGACTTCCTCTTGGGCTTCCCAGCATCTAAGACTCTGAGCCATAGAAACCTCTATTTTTCATAGACATCCAGTCGTGGATGTTTTCTTATAGCAACAGAAAACAGACTCAGCAGCTTATCAAGAAAGATAATAGTAATAAAAAGGAAGCTCACTGGATTCCAGTGTGGGCTCTGATTTACCATATTTGCATCTTTGTCAAGCTCCACTTCCTCGATGATCCAGTGCGTTGTAGGCGACTTTCAGGAGAAAGTTTCTAAAGGGAGCTCTGGACATTAAACTTCTGAAAAAGCACAGATTGGGGGCAAAAAAAAAGCGTAGTGTGCCACAGAGGTTTGTGACCATTGATCACACCTCAGAAGTCGAGTCTACCCTTCTGAATGAAGGCTCAGAAAGGGACCTGTCCAGGGTCATATAGCATCGTCCCTGTGTCCTGTCAAAACTCTTGCACTCTCCCAGCAGCCCAGTGCCCATTCAACTTCATTCAGCACTGCTAGTCACAAAAAGCAAGATTGTTCTGCTCCTCCCATTACTTCTTTGTTGGGACAAGTCTAGAATGAAAGATTAACTGATCATGCTAGGTTCTTATGCAATGAAGAAAGAGGACACGAAATTCACTTAGTATTTTTTTCTTCAATTCTTCTTATAAATGTAGGTATCTTTCACCTTCATGAATTTATCAGTTTAAAAAGTTGTGGCTTAAGTCAGAGAAGCAAAAAGGCCCCTTAAAATAGTGGAGGAAGATGGGGTAGAAATTCCAGTTTTTAACTTACCATTTATCGAGTCCTTTATTTTCTGGCTAAGTAGGTTGCAAATATTTATTTAATCCTCACAACTTTCTTGGAATCCAAGAACCAGGAACTAATAACAATGTGCCTATTTTGTCAAGCCTGTCGGTTTGGTAAATGAAAATTAGCACAATGAAACATTTATTCAGTTGGCTGCTTCTTGTTAAAGGTTAAATTTGTGCTGTCCGATAAAATAGCCACCATCTACATAGACTCTTTTTAATTCACATTAGCTAACATTAAAATTTAAAATTCAGTCACCCTGGGTACATTTCAAGTGTTCCCCAACTGCACATGACTGGTGACCACCACACTGGACAGTACAGTTCTTGTTTTGTTTTGTTTTGAATGGGCTCTTGCTATGTAATTCAGGCCTCGCAAAAATTTCATTGAACCACTCACGTCTAGCTTGAAGGTTACCTTCTCCAAAAGTTCCTCCTTGACCTCACTACATGAGGGTACCTGTTTCCTTGCTGGTGCTGGATATACTATCTCATCTGTTCATTTGTTTATTTGTACCTTTCCCATCTCCCTGTTAAGATTAGGCTCCTTTAGGACACAACCATACCTATCTGGTTTGTATTCCCCATCCTTCCACTTCACTCAGTTTTGGTTAGCAACATCTCCCCCCACCCACAGAAATCAGCTTTTCACGTGACCTCTGACATCTGGCTGTGGAAGAACTGGTTTCACAAATTGACTTCCCTACAAGGAAACTGCCACACGGTGGAAAAAAAGGGAGTTGGCCAAAGAAAGGAGATCACTGCATAGGGCACACTGTGCCACACAGAAAGAATAAGGACTTTTCAGTCCAACAGATTTGGCCTTGAACTTATCTCTGCCACTTCCTAGTTGTGTACATTGGACAAGAAACTTCACCTCTCTGAGCTTCAGTTTTCCCATCCATACAATGGGGATGTACCACCAGCCTCACACACTGTAAAAAATAGGTAATTTCTATAAGCTGCAAGTCGAAGAAAGGAAAGGAAGCTCTGCATAAATTTGAGTGCTGTGTACAGGGATCCTGGTAGACAAACAACAGGCTCAGGAAAAGAAGCTGCATAGGAATTTGTTGCTTATCAAATAACTACTGTGTACCAAACTCTGCATTCTTTGTAAGCATTATTTTATTCAGTCCTTTTCACACCTTATGGAGTATGGAAAGTCACTCCCAAGGTTAGATCCACGAGGAAACTGCAGAAGCAAGAGTTGAACCCAGCCCTGCTGCAAAGGCTGTGTTCTTTGCTTTTGACCCTGCAGGCTTCTTCGCCTCAACTCAACCCTTTCTTTTTTCTATTTTCAGCAATCAGGGTTAAAATTAAGCCCTCTGAGGACCCGGGTGTGTATGACAGACCACATCTAGATTTTTTCTCATTTTGACAGGCAGAGGACAGAAGACACAAAGAAAAGCCAGTAAGCCTTCAGTCCAGGGCAGACAAATAGACTGGCATGAAGGAATACGGAAGCGAGAAGCGGAGGTGTCTGGCCAGTGAGGTGACGTTTGTTGGTGACTCTTATTGCTCTGTTCTCCGGTATTTACAAGTTTTCCACCTGACACTGCTCTGCTCCATTTGTATGGCTGATAAAACAAATGAAAACAAAGTTACCGACTGCGGCCCTGGGTAGTCTCATTTGTTAGGAGCCGACAGACACTCATTTCCAACGATCAGTGACATGGTGAGTGCTGGAGGACTTGAATTTCGCTTTTTAGGTATCGCTGGGGGAAGGCTGGGTGTTTTAGTTAGTTATCTGTTGCAAAATGAGTGAGTGAGGGAGTGAATGGATAAAAGAATGAATGTCTTTTTAGAAGGCAGGGAGAAGTACCTCTCCCTCCAGGATCCCAGGATCAACTGTGGCTCTTTGGCTTAAATCCTAACTAGTTATATTCAGGGTCCCTTTCCCTAGCTGGGCTGAGCCCTTCTAGAAAGCCAATTTCCTGGCACAGAATCCTGACCGTCTACGAGGTGCACAATAAATGATTCTGAAAAGCAGGAAGAAACAAAGCAAAGAAGGGAGATGCTTATCTTCTGCATTTTCGCACAGTGGTCTCGAAGGGCTGTCATCGGGAGGCAGCTTGTCTTAAGGGATGGACCAGGAAGGGCGCAGCGCACACTCCCCCACCCCACCATACACCCCACACTTTGTGGGGGAAAGGGCACATTACCTCATAGTCGGGGTATGGATCTCAGCTTCCGCTGAGACTAGAGCTGCCTCTGAGGACAGGTTTCCCAAACTGGCCCGGCTGCCCTTCCGGGAAGATTCGCGAAACAAGCCAGAACCAGGGTCTTCATCAGAGGAGTTGTCGTCAAAGGAGCCCACAATGAAGTTGGTCATCATCTGCCTCTTGATGCGCGCCTGCTTCTCGTTTTCTCTGGAGGGGGAAGCACCTGTCCCGTTGGCTCCATGTTCGGGTGAAGACCATGTGTCGTTGGCAGAAACGGGGTTTCTTGGGGGCTTCTGACGTGAGGACGGCTGGGGGTTTCTCTGTGGACAGGCATATTTGGAGTCTCTGTGGGAAGCTGGCTCTGCCCCATCAGGAATATCTGGAAGAGAGCCGCTGTGGCCACCATTCATACGCAATGGCTCTTCTGAACTGTCCAGGGCTAGGAAGGTCTCCTGGTCTGCGCTGACGCTCACTTCCAAGTTACTGTTGGTCACTGACTTGGACTCCGTCATTTTCCCCCAGATTTTTAACCAGGTCAGGTAGGAGAAAATCAGGCAGGATAGAAAAAGGAGAAACACCATTCAGAAAATCTGTAAAGAGGAAAAAAAGACATTTTATCATTCACATAATTTTTTTTTCTTGAAAGCATTAGAGACACGAGAGGCAGCTCTATACAAAGGACAGAGAGTGGAGGTAGGGTTCTCCTCTCAGCTCAGTCCAGCGTGCTGTGTGCCCTTGTGTACGGTTAACAGCCCTCCGGGATTTGTGTCTGACTCTAATTTAGGCAGATGCTGTGCTGTGAGGGTGTGCTCCAAAGTTCAGGTGCTCGAACTTAACAGTAGGGGTCTTCAAGAGAGTGTTGTTATTGTGGGAGAGGTTTGCTGTGATGAAGGTAGAGTTTTATACAGTAAGTTTAGGCCCCTCTGGCTCCCGGCCAAGGGCTCTCTTGGCCGTAGCTGGGATGGAACAGTGAGATGGCCCTTGATAGACACAGGAACTTGGATCTTGGATTTCTCCAGGACCTTAAAAAAAATCTGTTTTATAAATTATGCAGTCTGAGGAATTCTGTCATGTCGCTATGAAGCAGAATGAGATAGTGTACAGTTCAACAGCACTAAAAATACCAACATGCTCAATATAAATCATAAACATGCACATATGAGATAATACACACTAAAGGACCTTATTCTAGTGCACTATGCATGTGCCAAAAAGTAAAAACAACCCAAATGTTCATTAACTAATGAATATACGAACAGAATGTGGCATGTCCACATAATGGTATATTATTTAGCAACAGGAAGGAATGAAACTATAATGGAGATAAAATCTGAAAACATTATCCTAAGTGAAAGAAGTCCATCACAAAAGATCATGGGTTGTATCATCCCCAGTACATGGTATATTCAGAATAGGGAAATCCACAGAGACAGGCTGGGGGTCACAGGAAAGCAGTGACAGCTAAAACGTCAAGGGTTTCTATTTGAGGGGAGGAAAATGCACTAAAGCTGATTGTGGTGATGGGCCCACAACTCCCTAAACACACTGAAAAACAATGATTTTGTCTTTCCATGAGTGGATTGTATTGTATATAAATTATAAATCAAGAAGTTAAGTTTTAAAAAACTTAACTGCATAGTTAACCCTTGGTGTTGGTGGGTTCCACCCTTTGTGATTCAAATAAAAATTACTTAAGGGGAAGGTTTCACTTGTACTGAATATATACAGACTTTTTCTTGTTATTTTCCCTGCATGCTAGAGTGTAACAGTGGTTTACATGGCATAGTATAGGTTTAGGGACTTTAGGTAATCTAGAGCGGATTTAAAGTATAAGAGAAGATTTGTCTAGCTCAGAAACAAATACATAAGACACTGTCTTATGTAACAGTTCAGCACCTGTGTGGGTTCCTGGAAGTGATGTGCTGAGGATACCAAAGAATGAGCATATTCTACTTTATAAACAGAAGGTTATTATTACTTCTGCCAGCCTCCTCTTAATCATCATCGTCCCTGTGTTATTATCAGAGTCATCATCACAGCCCTGGAAGCAGGAAGGGCACCCTGCCGCACTGCCTGCACACCTGACTTAGGAACGCTTGTGATTCAAATACACAGATACAAGCCAGGGTCGGAGGGGAATCTCTTCCAGCATTTAGACTCTGTAGATTAGGTCTAAACAAGGACATATGGGATGAACTGATTCAGAGAATCTGATTCTCGTATCCAAGTTCTGATCAGGCCTGGTCCTACTTAGCTTCTGCGATCTGAGATTGGATGACATCGTCCTACCATGGCCCAAGACAGACAGACTGACTTCTAAACCACACCTCTTCTGTTATTTGAAAGAGATACCTTTTTTCACAAACGAACCTAAATATACTTCAACAACTCCTGAACCAATTTTGCAGGCTGGGGAGATAGCTCAGGGTAGAGTGTTTGCCTCGGCACTGTGTAAGGCCCTGGGTTTGATCCCAGTGGTACAAAAATGAACCAAACAAATGTGCCACAGGTATATTCCAGAAACGTGAAAAAATCAAGACCACAAAGATCAAGCAGGTCAATTTGATATCTAAATAATATTTCCTTACATAATTACAATACTGTGTCCTGAAGAGAAGTGGCAAAGTTCTCAAGAACACTTTTGGCAACAGATTTACTGAAATATTGGCTCAGATATTTTTAAAGTAATACATGGGGTCATGAAGCTGGTTTCTTTTAAAGGTCATCATTTTTCTTTTTATAGAAAAGTAAAACAAAGTTGGTTCAGCATCAACACAATATATCACATTAACAGAACAAAGGAAAAGCCTCAAGATCATCTACACACACACACACACACACACACACACACACACACACACACATGCACACACACATGGCATGTGACAAAGTCCAACATCCTTTCCTGAGTGAGAAAAAACATTCAGGGAAGTAGGAGCAGCATAGTGAAAAGTGTATTTGAGAAAAACAGCTAACGTCACACCCAGTGGTAAGACACAGTGGACAGCAGTCCTCCTGATAGCAAGACTGTGACCGAGATACTCCCCCTCACCACTGCTACCCAACACTGTACCACATGTTCTAGGCAGAGCAGTTAGACCACGAGAAGAAATAAAAGTCATCCAAATTGGAAAGAAAGATGTAAAATCATCTCTATTTGCAGAAGATGTAACCTTATCCACAGGAAATCCCAAAGAACCTACACAACAAATTACTGGAATGATTAAGTTGTAGGATATGTCAACATGCAAAAATCAGTTTTATATGTGTACAGAAGCAATTAGAAATCTGAAAAGGAAGTAAAGAAAAACAATTCAGTAGTACAACCATGTACTAATAGAAATAAAAATTTATAAATGGAACAGAAAAGTGGAATTTCCCCAACTTTAAGTGTAGTATATTAAATAACAATAAAAACTAGATGGATGGATCTGTCCCTTCTAATGTTAGCAAAAAAGGAAGAAAGAATAAAAGAATTATGCCATTAACAAATAGCATCCAGAAGAACAAAATACCTAGCAATATATTTAACCAAGGAGGTAAATGACCTGTATAGGGAAAAATTATAAATCATTGAGGATATAAATTAGACCTCAATGAAAAGAGATAGTATCACACTTGCAGATTGGAAGACTCCACATTGCTCAGTATTTGGTTGTGCCACTCAAAGCAATATACAGTCTCCTCTTCATGCAAAGGGCCCCTAAATAGCCAGAAATGACCCTTAAAAATGACAAAGGCTCACATTTCTTGATTTCAAATTTTACTAAAGAACTATGGTAACCAAAGTTATGGTATTAGCACAAGGTTAGGTGAATGAATAGATTACAGTACATATCTAAACCCTTAAGTCTGCGGTCAGTTTATTTTTGCCAAAGATATCAAGACCACTCAGTACATGCAGAATAGTCTCCAACAGGTGGTGTCAGGGAAATTGCATTTTTATATGCAGAAGAATGAGATTAGATCCCACTTCATATAATATATAATACTTAATTCAAAATGGTTCAAATACTGAAATAAAAGAGTTAAAAATCATGAAATTCTGAGAAGAAACACATAGAGGTAAACTTTCATGACTCTGGGTTTAACAATGGATTCTTAGACATTACACTAAAAGCATTAGCAACACAAGAAAAGAAAATAAATTGGACTTCACCTAAATAAAAAAGTTTCATGAATCAAAGGACACTATTAAAAACTGAAAGATAATCTCCAGAATGAGAGGGAGATTTGCAAACCATGTCTCTGATAAGGCTCTAGTGTCCAGAATGGATAAAGAACTATATAATTTAATAACAAAAAGACAAACAGTTTACTTTAAAAATGGGCAAAGGGCTCACATAAATATTTCTCAAAGACATACAAATACTCAAAAGCGATTCAACATCCTTAGTCATAACAAATTCAAACCCAGACCAAATGGCACATCAACTAGGATGGTATAATCCCCAAATGAGGAGACACGGGACAGGTACAAGAAAAGAGAGAACAAGAGCAGTGCAGAGCTTTGGGAGAGTCCCCAAAAGGTTCACGAGTTAAAGGTTTGGTCACAGGGTGGTGCTTTTCGGGGCCAGTGCAGGTCCTTAGCCCTCAGAGGGGACTGTGGGACCCTAGCCTGTCCGCCCTCTTGCTCTGTTTTCTGGTTCTCTACGTGCATGGTTACTTCACCATGCGCTCCTACCATTATATGCTGCCTTTTCAGAGGCACACAGTAAACCAGGGACGTAGCTCTATGGTACAGCACTTGCCTAGTATGGGCAGAGTCCAGGGTTCAATTCCCAGTACCTTAAAAAAACACAAAACAAGCAAAAATGCAGAACAAAGGGCAATGGAGCTACTTGATTTTGGACTTCCAAATACTTAAGTCAAAATAACCCTTTACTCTTTATGAGGTAATTATATCAGGCATTTCCTTATACTGACAGAAATCTGAGTAACATATATAATGGAAAAATAAGTGCCAGGCATGGTGACAGGTGCCTGTAATCCCAGCACTCGGGAGACTGAGGCAGGAGGATTGCTATGAGTTTGAGGCCAGCCTGGGATATATAGTGAATTCAGGGCCAGCCTGAACTACAAAGCGAGACCTTGTCTCAAAAAACAAAAAACAAAACAAAAAAAGTATTAAGTGTTAGTGAGAATGTACAGAAATTGGTAAGACTTAGAATCTAGCACTCTGGTAGGTGGGGGCAAGGAACTGCAAGTTTGGAACTAGCCTGAGCAACTAACTTAACAAGACTCATGTCTCGGGATCAAACAAACAGGCAATAAACAGCTGGGGAGTTCTAGCTCAGTGTGAAGGTTCTGGATTCAATCCTTAGTACTATAAAAACAAAAACAAAAACTCTACAAACTGGAGCCCTTGATGTGGAATTTAAAAATAATACAGCAGGTATGGAAATAGTTTCGGGTCGTTTCTCAAAAAACTGGAAACAGAGCCAGGCGCGGTGGTGCACACCTGCAATCCCAGCACTCTGGTTGGCTGAGGCAGGAGGTTCACAAGCTCCAGCTCAACCCTGGCAACCAAGCCACTTAGTGAGGCACTGTCCCAAAATTTAAAACCTTTTTAAAGACGAAGGGCAATGTCTGCAATGTCTCAGGTCTGCACCTGTACTGTAGCTCAGCACAAAGGTTTGCTCCCTAGTACCAAGAAAAAGGAAGAAGAAAAAAAGGAGGAAGAGCTAAAGAAGGGGGAAAAGGAAGAACAGGAGGAAGTGGAGGAGAAGACAATTACTGTAAGATCCAGTGATTTCAGCCCTAGGTACACACCAAAATAGTTGAATAAATAATTACACAAATACACACTAGCACTATGAGTGTCTTTCTGATGACTAAGCCTGTTCCTGCTGCAGGATTTCTCAATCTTGGCCATACTTGGAGCGAGGAATAATTTGTGTTGTGGGACTGTCCTATGCATTATAGTACGGTGAACTCTATCCGTGGTCTCTGCCCATAAAATGCCAGTAGAATCTCCTCCTCCAATTGAGACAACCAAAAATGTCTCTAGATACAGATTCATATCTTGGAGACAAAATCACCATTGGTTCAGAAACACTGTTTTTTTTTTTTTTTTTTTAAGTTTTTTGAGATAGGATCTTACTTTGTAGTTCAGGCTGGTCCTGAACTCACTATGTAGCCGAGACTAGCCTTGAATCCTCAGCAATCCTCCTGCTTCTGCTTCCTAAGTGCTAGGATTACAGGCATGAGCCACTACCCCCGGCAGAACTACTGTTCTTAACACATATGTCTCCTACCTGCTTCCAAACAGTTGTTTGGAAGTGTCAATTTATTTTTTTCTTATTAACAGTAAGGGTAATTTTATATTGTCACACCGGTCATAATAAATCCTCAAGAAAAAGTTTCCAAATGTCAGCAAAAGAGGTCAGGGGCCCACAAGGGCTGGCTAACCCATGCCCTCAAGAGGGATTATGAAATTAGCAGTAGGCAGATGGCACTGCCAAAATTGTTGCAAAAGCAAACCTGGCTCTCCTAAAGGTTATAAAAGTTCAAATCATACATCTCCACAGGCAGGGGATGTGACAGCCTGGGCGTGAGGGTCCTGCTAGCCCTAGCTTCTGTAAAGTGGCCACCTCCCCCTCCTGTGTCCTGCAGCCTGCCCCTTGGGTTCCTTGATGAACCCACCTTCGCCAGTGGGCACAGATTTGCATCATGATGACGGACAGCCAATGTGGAAATGGTTGCTTGTTATTTCCGTCTTCCCTTACTAACTGGGTGGCCCTTGGAGACAGTCCTCTCTGCGTCCCATACCCAGGCTGGTGCTTGGCACACGACAAATGCTCAGTAACTGTGTGCTAAAGGAATGAACACATCCATGTCCCAGCCAACATCATGATCCACGTGGGAATTTTTATTTTCGGGTCTCAGGTCTGCACCTGTACTCAGGAACATTAAGGGGGTAACCTAGTGTCACCCAGCAGCTTTGCAGGATGCCACCAAGGAGAATGTCTTCCACAGAAGTGACCAACTCTAGGCTAGTTTGTTTTGTTTTTTAAGACAGGGTCTCGCTTTTGTAGTTCAGGCTGGCCCTGTGCTCAGCCTTGACTCACAGTGGTCCTCTTGCCTCTGCCTCCCAAGTACTGGGATTACAGGTGTGAACCACCATAGCCGGCACAGGGGTATGTGATTATGATTGCTGGTGGGCGTGAGTCACCATGCCCCGCATTGTTGTATGTGGTTTCCAGGGATTGAACCCTAGCCCTTGCACCTGCAAGGCAGGTGCCGGAACCACTGAGCTAAATTCCCGGCCCCAGGCTAGTTTTAAATATGTATATTTCAAATTACAAAAAAAACAGCAAGGGCATACAACTAATACACTGAGCATTCTTCTGTCCCAGATGAAAAATAAAATTTAAGTTATTAAATGCTAAGAAAAGAGCAAGATCAAAGCAAAAATATGCTGCAGGGTGTGACCAGTTGCCCATTCACTCAAACTCTCTCCACAGGCACCACCTGCCACTCTCTGTGCTAGTCTGTTGTATGTTGCTTTATAAAAAGAAGAGGTTTATTTAGCTCGGAGTTCTGGAGACCCCAGAACTTGGGACCAGCCCCGACTTGGCTCTGGGGAAGGCCTTTGGGCACCATCACAGTGTGGCGGGTGACAACCTGGTAGAAGCCTGAGTCAGAAGGACAGGTCATCTGGCAAGACAGAAGCCAGAGGGATTCAGGAGCTACGACTCCTCTTTCCAGTAATATTTCATTTGCCCAAGAACTAATTCAGTCTTTGAGGCCAGAATTAATCCTTCACTGGGGCCCCAGGCCCAGCACCTAATTCCCTCATACAAGGCTTCACCTTTTAAAGGCTCCAATGCTTCTCAACATTGCCGTGGTGAGGGCTGAGCCTCCAGCAAGTGAACCTCTGGGGGACACACTGAAGCCATGTCTAAAGCACAGCACCATCCTCCTCTCCAGAAACCCAATACCAGCCACCTATTCTTCCCAGCAGCCAGGACTTCATGAGAACATTGCCATTGAATTTGTAGTATGCGAACCCTGCATGACTTGACTGGCTTTCCGTACACAGTCAGCCCCATATGTTTCTATACGACATCTAGACATCCAGCGCATTTGCGCACACGACAGCCAAAAAGTTTGCTGGGTGCCTTCAAGCTTCTAAGACTCTATGTTGCCACCTCCCTCTAGTCCCCAGAGCAATCTGACGAGTATTATCACTGTTTCTGCCGTTACTTACTCTCGTTTTACATTTGGTAAACTGAAGCGAGGAGAAACTCAGTCACTTGCCCTGGCCCAACTCCCACTTTTTACCCCCCCCCACTGAAAGTGGCTCTCAATACATTCCACAAGGCAGAGAGTACAATGACAAGCACTGAGACGCAATTTGGGAATCAGACAGACACCTGCGTGTGTACCTTTAAGACGGGGCTGTGGCCTTGACTGGCGGCTGCATCTGTATTTACAGCCCCCTGGGAGGCTAAGACAGGAGGATCCCAAGTTCAACCCCAGCCTGAGCAACTTAGAGACTTAGCCAAACTCCGTCTCAAAATAAACAATGGAAAGGGTAGAGGGTGTAGCTCAGTGGAACTATCCTGGGCTCAATCTTCACTACCACAAAAGATAAAAGGACAGAACAGTAGATGGACCCATAAACTAACAGCGCCAGATGTGCACAGCTGGCTAGAGTGGGCGTTGCTCAACTGCCCGGGTGGTGTGAATCACCAAGGCCAGAAGAGTCTTTCCCATCAGCCTCTGTGCAGCCTTCGTGCCAAACTGTTGCCCTTCACTGAAGTAACCCAGTTACTTCAGACAGGGTTTAAGATGCTGTCTTAAACCAGACACCAGCCAAAGCTCTTTTTCTTTTTATTCCTTTCTTCTTTGTTAAGGGTCAAACCCAGGGCCTCGCCCATGCTAGGCAAGCACCCTACCCCTGAGCTGCACCCCAGCCCTATTTTTATTTCTTGCCAGTTGGACCCAGGCAACAGCTGCATAGTGCCAGAGCATTCTAGCCTCTCATGATGAGGTAAAAAAAAAAACAGTTCGACAGGTGTGGGCGGGTGGCCGGGCAACGGCAGCAGAGGGAATGGTGTCAGGCTTTGGTCTCTGCCCTGTGCCCGGCCCACACCCACACTGGTGAGGTCTGAGGGGAACAGGGGGAAGCATATCAATGCCCGACGATCCCCTGTGCCCTCAGGATTCTCCTCCCACCCAGATGATCACCTGGACGCTCGCTGCCACTTACTGTTGTCACTGGGGACAGGGCCACAGGCTGCATACTCCTGTGAGTCTGAGAGGCACCAGAGTGACTAAGGGAGGCCGGAGGGTCACCTTTCAGCAGGAGGCTGGTGGTGTGCTGCATCAGGCCATGAGGGAGGGACTTGGCCGGGCCCTCCTTCCCCTGCCCTTATCTGTCACTCGCGGCTTTCAGTCATTCGTGAAGGCCCTGGCTCAACCCTCGCCCGACATCAGGCTCAGGTGTTGCAGGTTGGCTGCACGCCCAATCTGGGGCTCGCTGGGCCAGAGGCCATCTCTCTCTGGCTTGCCACATTCCTGTTCTTCACACTACTCTGTCACTCAGGCAATTGTCCCTGGCCCATCTCTGTGTCCGTGGAGTAGGTTATAAAGGCTCGCATCAGCACAACAGGAAAACAGAACAGGGGCTTTTGAGGAGGGGACAGGCTCATCATAGTTTGGGTTTGACCCGATCAGGGGAAACAACAGGATCAAGATGAATTGCAGGTGGCTGGGGACTCTCCAGCTGGCAGGAGGGGGGTGCGACATCCTTTTCCACATCCAAGATAACCAACTGGATAGATAGAACAAGCCAGGGATGGTTGCTGGGGAGACAAGGTGCCCTGTATGAATGATTTCATCTGTGCTCCAGTATTTTTTTTTGGGGGGGGGTCTCTAGTCACGGTATTTCTCAACAGCTGTGTGTTCCCAGAGGAAGCTACCAGGGAAGCACAGGGACAGCGAGCCCAGCGTTTCCATTTTGTACACGAGCAGAGGCCCGCATGAGATGAGCCCTACCAGGACCTCCACCCAGCTCCAGGACAATACTCCGTGTGTACAGCGCATTATTGGCAGCGAAAACCATCTGGCACTGGGTGCCCTGTTGGTTCCCTGAAAACCGACCTGTGTACACTTTGTGGCTCTGCCACCACGCACGGGGTCAACCCTGGGTAAGTAAATACCCTCTCATCCTCAGTCTCTCATGGGACATGAGGAGAAGGATGGCACCGAGGCCATGAGAGTTCAGTGAGATCAGAGCCAAGGGCATGCAGCAGCATGCTGGCTCTGCAATGGCCGTGCAGCACCCATGCCCAGAGACTCCGGCCCGGGCCCTTCTGGATCTGTGATCTCACTGTGAAGCAAACAGCAGCACGATAAGCATGGAGGCGCCTCAGGAGAGCAGTAACAAACGAGGGACCTTGGCATAGAAAAGCCACATGGCCGGGGAAGGACGGTGGTGCACTGCATGTAAGGTGGGGCTTTCCAAAGGTGGAGAAGGAAGGAGTGAGACGGCTGGGTGCAGGTGCTGGAGGAGGACACAGAAGCCCAGAAGCAGGATGGAGCCTGTGCTCTCAGGAGCCAAAGCAGGCTGGTCCTGAGAAGCAGGTGGGGACGGGGCAGCTGAGGGTGAGGGCACTGGGCGGGGCCCAGGGACCCGTGAGGGGATTCGTTCCTGGGGGCTGGCAGAGCTTCAGGACACGTGACAAGCTGAGACACGGGGGTCCTGCTGCCTGCACTGCCCTCCCTGCTCTACCTCCGACAGCTGTGTGGTGACGGCCTTAGTGTCATGGTTGACATCTGGGCGTCCCCCTACAGTGTCACGCACTCACAGGTGGGCTTTGGGAGTGATAGAATCCTGGAGGCGGATGCTCATCTGCAGAAGTCTGTCTACACTGCGTTTATGCCTAAAAGTGATTTGCCTGGCTGGAGGAGGTGGTTATTGGGCATGGCTGGTAAGGGTCTCCTCTCCCCTCCTCCCTCGGACCTTCTCTCTGATTCACAGCCACGCCACACGTGAGTCCCCTCCTCCATGCCGCCCTGCCTTGGAGCCAGCTGACCATGGACTAAAACTTCTACACGGTGTGAGCCAACAATAAACTTTGCTTCCTCTAAACCAGAAATCAGGGATTATGACACAGCAACATGAAAGTTACTAAGCCATTTGGTTTCCACACCTGTAGAATGGAGACACAACAGTACTGCGCCCGGCCAGCGCTGTGGGCTGAGCTCACGTGGCTGAACTTCTGGGCCTTCCACAAATGGAGCTGGCACCCCCGCGCGTGACTGGAATGTTTTCTTCGTGTATATTATTACTCACGGTACTACTGGCTGACCTTGGGGACCACGGCTCTTTGTTTTGCTTTGTTTCTCCTTTTCTGGATTTTTGAAGTCTTGCTATGAGCACAGACTGGTATCAAACTTTTGATCCCCCTGCCTCAGGCGCCCAGCTGGTGGGATTACGTGTCCCCCACTGTAGCTGGCTAACCAAGGCTCTTTCTGCCACATTTCACTGTGATGTTACCAATTGTCACGGGGCCCTAGTCATGCTGGGTAAAAGCCTCTACCCATGCTAGTCCTGGGGCAGGGCCATTGCAGGATCAGCCCAACAGGCAGAGGAGTGACTTGGCAGGTAGTGGACCAAGAAGGCCTGGACATTTAGAAAAAGCCTTTTACACGTACACAGGTGCACTGTCCAGCCCACACTGCTCTCTACCACAGAGGCCCAGCTGGCTCCACTTCTCCCCACTGGGGACAGATGCTCTACTCCAAGGCTGATCCAGGGCTTTCCTCCAGCTCTGGTAATTTGATGTCCACATTGGTGGATATGATTGAACCCCCAAGGTAATCTGCCTTCCTAAAAGCATTCTGCCCCTTTCAGATAATAAAAGAAAAATCAACTCTAGATCCAGAATCCAGGCATCACCTCTTGCCACCCCAACTATCCAGGGAAATGTTCAGGGTTGGTTATGTGTTTGTACCTTTGAACTATAGTGTTTTAGACCTTTTGGTGGGTTTTTATTTTTAAGGAGTAGGGGAGTGGAACTGAAGATTAAATTTATCAGATTAAACTTCCACACTAAGCTACAACCCAGCCCTGTCAAAAAAAATTTTTTTTTAATTTAAATTTAAATTTGTTTTGGAGACAGGGTCTTTCTAAGTAACTAAGTTTTCCAGGCTGGATTTGAATTTATAATCCTTCCAGAGTGTTGAAATTACAGGTGTGCACTACCACACTTGGCTAGCTTTTCAGCTGTAATACCACTCTCACAAGACTCGTATGAGTATTATATAATGAGAGGAGTCATGCAGATTAAGGGCATCAGAAGCAGTGTCCAGGGCTACTTTACCTTGCTAACATGCAGCAATACGAAAGTATCTGGGTACAGGTCTGAAAGATCCTGCACCTGGAAACTTCACTGGAATCCTAGTTCATATCTGATAAGTGTAAGCAAGCTTTACTGATGGGATAGCCTGTATCAAAAACTAAGTGATGTAGCTCAGTGGTGCTGCACCTGCCTGGCAAGAGCAAAGTCCTGAGTTTGATTCCCAAGCAGCCCAAAACAAACAAACAAAATCCAAATCATTTTCATGTTTGAAACTAACAGTCCTATGAGTACTGGTTGGAGTATGAGGTCTACAGAGGCTGGATTCAAGTTCCTTCCCATTCTTATGTGACCTTCAACAAATTTCTACACCTCTCTGAATCTTGGTTCTTTTGTACAATGGGGACAGTAAAGCCGGATAAAGTGGTGTGTGACTGTAATCCCAGCTTCTTAGGAGGCCAAAGCAGGAGGATCACAAGTGCGAAGCCAACCAGGACAACTTCTTTGACCTGTCTAAAAATAAAATAATAAAAAAGATAGGTATATGGCTCAGCAGTACTTAGGTTCAGCTCTCAGTGCAAACCAAGGCATGTGAAAAAACGATGGCTTTCTCATAGTTCTGGTGAAGTTTAAGAGAAGGATTCTAAGTAAAACACATAGTGAACAAGAATGCCAGCATTGACTGCACTCACCACAGTGTTTCAAGCACTGTACTAAGTGCTTTATCTAAGATCAGACTCAAGCTACTGTTCTCTCACTTAGGCCATTGCACAAGCCTCTTCCTGGCCCATCCTGTCCCTCCGGTCTAATAAGCACAGAGGAACCGTATTTTGTAGGAAGTTCCCAGATATGCCTCATGTCTGAATTATGATTTCTGAGTACCTTTCTCAGTGAAGGGACAGGACTTCATGGAGAGATGACTGATTTGAAGACTGGGGCAGAAATGTACATAATAAGATGCCTTATTGTCCCTGAAAGCAAGAAGCCTTGCTGAAGAGAAGGCCAAGTGTGGCCACTGGGCACGGTGACACACGCCTGCAAATCCCAGCTGTTTGGGAAGCTGTGGCAGAAGAATTATACATAGAGCTTGGATGATTTAGGGAGACCCTATGTCAAAATGTGGAAGAAAATTATGAAAGAATGGGGAGACAGCTCAGTATGAAGGCCCCTGATTCAATCTTAAGGGATGAAAAAATACAAAATATAAAAGATTATGGTAATTGGTGATGGACTAAAACACACTAGGTATCTTTTCAAAAACCATGAGGCCATGATGTTACTTCACGTAAACCATCACTGACACCTTGAGAGGTTTTCAAGAGAGATTATTACTCATTATCCTCAAAAAAAAGGAATCAAGTAGACATCCTCACTTCCTATAGGAACTATTTCAGGAGAATCAAAGGCTTAATAAAAGTCACATGTTTATTGAGCAAAGACAGCTAGTAAGTGAAGGACTATTATCATTATGATGATGACCCAGGCTTGGCTAATTAATAGCTTGTAGTATCATTTAAGCAAAGAGTGAGGAGAAGCTTTCCAAGGGAAGTCAGGCTGATCTCCCCAAACCCACTGAAGAGCCAGAGCTGCTAAAATGTTCTGATTCAACATCATGTTGTTCTTGACACGATGCAACGGGAAACACGGAGCAGCACTTCTGAAGTGTTCTGGCGTAGGAGAGGGACCTGACTTGAGTCAAACGCGTGGACCTGAGTACTGCTGTCTAGAGAACACGCTAATAACATGAGATGTCATCAGCCAGATGCAGAATGTGGAAACTCTATAGGACAAAAGGCCCTGTTTTTTCAATAGTGACTGGCATTTACAAAGGGGAGGACGTGATAAGTATAAATTAAAACTTTTTTTATTTGTTTCTTGAGACAGAGTCTTTATGTAGTTCAAACTGGCCTTGAACTCACCATGTAGCCCAGGTTGACCTCGAACTCACAGCAATCCTCCTGCCTCTGCCCCCTGAGTACTGGGATTATAGGGTGCCCTATCACCCCTGGACTTATAAATTAAAACTTAATAGACCTTAGGATAATCTTGACTTGAATGATTCAAAGATGGTTGGAGGACACAGGGTACAAATTGGGTATAGTCAGTTATCCATGTCCATAGGTTCTACACATGTAGAGCCAGCCACCTCCTGGTTGAAAATACGTTAAAAGAAATTCCAGCTGTGCAGGAGTCTGAGGCAGAACAATTTTGAATTCAAGACTATCTAGCTTGGCCAACTTACTGAGACCCTGTCTAGAAATTAAAAGTGAAAAGGCATCGAAGATTTCTTATAGATAACAAGGGAAAAGTGTAAGATTAAGGTATTATCATTGTGTTGGAGATAAGTTTGGCAAGGGTTTAAAAAAATTTCTTATCTCTTTAGAGATACCAAAGTATTTATGGGCCAAAAGCTATTATATCTATTTCTGAGATATGTTTCAAAATATTCCAGAAAAACAGGACTTTGGTTAATGGAGGTATGTTGAAGTATCTGGGGAATAAAGATACTGATGTCTGTAATACATATGAAATGCATAAAAATTTTAGATCAAAGCAACAGACATGTGGAAAGCAAATATAGTATATGTTAATGGTAGAATCCAAGCAGTGACTGGCCGGGGAGTTAGCTCAGTGGTTCCGGCGCCTGTCTTGGAAGTGCAAGGGCCCAGGTTCGATTCCCTGGTAACCACATACCATACTGGGCATGGAGACTCACGCCCAGCAACAACCAGTACCACATACCACAGTGCCGGGCGTGGTGGCTCACGCCTGTAATCCCAGCACTCGGGAGGCAGAGGCAGGAGGATTTCTGTGATGTGAGTTGGAGGCTGAGCTCAGGGCCAGCCTGAACCACAAAGCAAGACCCTGTCTCAAAAAACCTAAAAAAAAAAAAAAAAAAAGAATCCAAGCAGTGACTGTATAGGTATTCACTGCAAAATTCTTTTGAGTTGTATGTTGGAACATGTTCATAACAGTTTAGAAACAATAAAGATGAACAAGTACAGGTGTAGGTTGATGAAACATGAAAATCAATTGTTGAAGCAGGATGGAAATGTGTGGGGACCGGTTTTATTTTTTGTTATTTAAGAAGTTAGTGGATGGGATGGCAGAAGACTAATCGCAGCACTTAAGAGGCTGAGGCAGGAGGATCATCTTTAGTTCAAGGCCAGTCTTGGGTTCACAGTGAATTCAAAGTCAGTCTGAATTACACACTGAAACTCTGTCTCCAAAAAAGAAAAAAAAAAAAGTTAGTTTTTGTCTATTGGACAACATAACAAAACCACTAGGGAATGCTGAATACATAAAACTAAATGCAAGGCATTCTACTTGCCAACTAAAACCAGAGAAGTAATAGTTAATATTCTTTAGATCTATGTGCCAGGTTCTGTATTAAGCAATTAGCATCTCATGTCACCTTGTGAGATCAGCACCATGGGAAGATTTGAGAAATTAAACTCATCCAGCTAGCCATCCAGTAAACAGCTAAAGTGAACTCCAGCTCCTCTCAGGGCTTGCCATCTTGCTTCCCCCACCCCCTGACTTGGCCCCTCCCAGTGCTTTCAGGAATATCCCAGAATGTTCTCTCTCCCTACCCGCTTATCTCTGGTTCCTTACCTTCAGTGTTCCCAACATAGACCGGCCTGATACTCTAGTCTTCTTCTTTTATTTGACACAGGGTATCACTTTGCAGTTCGGGCTGGCCCTGAGCTCTCTATGTAACCCAGGTGAGCCTGGATCTCACAGCAATTCTCCTGCCTCTGTCTCTCAAGTTCTTGGATTACAGGCATGAGTCACCACTCCTAGCACTGTTGTATGTGGTTACAGGGATTGAACCCAGGACCTTGTGCTTCCAAGATGGCACTGGAACCACTGAGCTAAATCACCATCCTCATAATCTCACTCTTGATGACATGTCCTCTTCCTTCATGCCACCCATCAAAGCTGAAACACTCTTTCCATCAATCTACCCACTGATCTTTGCCACTAGAGTAGAAACTTCCTGAGGACAAGCACATGGGTCCATACAAAGACGGGATGCACATACTTGCTTAAGTCCTGGGTGCCATTCAGGTATGGCTGCGTGCCAAACTATCCTCCTTCCTACCTGAATGATCCTCCTGTCCCAGTGAGTGACTGTTAAGAGACCAGCCAACCACTACCTGCCTCTTCCTGACCCTCACTTTGTGCTACCCTGATTGCCCAGGTCCTGCTTTCTACCTTCATGTCTCTCTGGCCTCTCCCCTCTGAACTCACCAGAGATGGCAGTTAGTAGATCACATTTAGTTCTGAGGATTTAGCTCAGGTGGTACTGTGCCTACCTTGGAGGTACAAAGGCCTGAGTTTGATCCCCAGCACTACAAAAAAAAAAAAAAAAAGAGCAAGCAAATCACCTTTGCCTGTATCCTAGCCAAGCAGATGAGCTTGGTGAGACCAGATGAAGCTTAATACCCAGGTGTTCCCAGATTTATCATCGGCTCCCAACCTCTCCACTATATCCCATCCTCCCCAGCAAGCAGACATTTGAAAGACTACTCTAAAAACAATTTTTTTTGATATTTTTTGGAAATCCAATGAGAGGCAGAGAGCAGACCCCAAAACCAACAAAAACACATTACTAACAAAGACTGATCTTGGCTGAGCGCTTGCCACACAGCAAGTCTTAGGCTGAACGCTTCATATTTCTTTTTAATGTCCACAAAATCTCTCGTGCATGGGCTGGCATTTTACAAACAACGAGATGAAGGGCAGAGGGGTCGTCCGCAGCCCATGGTCACATCCCTGCACAGGCAGAGCTGGAAGCCCAGCTCCTGAGAGTTCACTTTCTTCACCCTTTTTCTCACACTCACCCTGTGGCCCAAGTTAAGTACAATAACAACAGTAGTTCTAACTCTACTCTAGCATTCCCCTGTTTAAATTCACCCCAAGACAGAGCTCCATTCAACATTTTCCTGTGTCCCTTGAGAGAATGCCACCCTGCAACCCTTACACAAAAAAAGAAAAGGGAAGGTGTGAAATGAAACTGATGTAGAGGCTTTCCCAAGTTGTGACAATGGAACACCAGTCTTGCAAGTTGGTCCCCACTTCTGCCAAAAAATTATGTTTTGGGGGCCAAATTGCAGTCACACCTCATTAGGTGCCTCAGCAATTTAGCACAGTGAAGGCTCAGGGTACTGAAGGCTGAGAGAGGTTTCCCACAGGCAGCTGGAGCTTCCCACATGGCCTGGCTGAGCCCTTCTGTACCCTGCTTCAGTGAGTGTCTGAGGTTGTCCTTTTATGACACTCATTCACAAATCAATACGATGTAAAAAGGAGGAACTTTATTAGCTAGTTGAACAACAGTGACCCCAAACTCTAGGTAAACCGAAGGGCCTGTTTCTGCAGTACGGGTGTCCCCAGCACAGGCTAAAGGGGGGCTGGGGTGTGGGGTCCACAAAGCAGTACCTCGGTGGGCAGAAGTACATAGGGGTTTTGCCATCTCATGTGACTGGCCTGAGACCATCATGGAAACTCTCTGAACCCTGGTTTCCTGCCCTGGAGAAGGGAATAAATAATACCTCTTTCCTATGCCTATCCTTAGAATTACGAGGTAACATAATTAAATATCTAATGCATACACTAGCTACCCAAAAATAGCTGTTTCCCCGCTGTGCTCAGCCTGCACTCACCAGCAAGAGGAGGGAGCCCTGGACACCTAGAATAAATGAACACAGCCCATCTGCCTGGAAAACTGTTTCACTCTACAGCAGTTAAGTTCACAATTATCATAGCAAATGCACATTTGTGAAGAGTATAAAATGTGTACCCATTTTCTACATTAACTGGAAGGTTTCATTTCTATGGTTCTTTGGGTATAGACGAATTCGCTTTTGAAGTGAGGAGTCCCTGACTCAAAATTCAGAGGAAGCATTAAAATAAGGTATTTCAGTTTCTCATGGGGTAAAACTGGAAACAGTCATTTTGAAAGATTAATATACTGTACTTATCCCCAGATGTCTCAGAACTTTGCATACTGTGATTTGCTTAACTTCTGTCTCAGAACTAAAGGTGACAAAGATACAAGACAGTTTAAACAAGCCTTGAGTAGGGACTAATAAAACTTTATGCAGATTACAGTGCCTTCCAAGAGTTGCCCAAAGGAAGTCAAGGGTTGTGGGCATTCACAATGATAACTGAATCGGTTTTCTCAGTGAAATCTTGGGGAAACCAGTGAAGAAATAAAGTCTTATAAGAACTTACAAAGAAAAAAATGAAGCCTATAAAACAACCTCAAAGAAGTGGTATATGCCCTTCAGCAGATGAATGGATCATACAAGCTTAAATGTCATACGGTTTCTCTTATATAAGGAGCCCAAACTATAAGAAAAGAGCAAAATAGGGCCGGGGAGTTAGCTCAGTGGTTCCGGCGCCTGTCTTGCAAGCGCAAGGACCCGGGTTCGATTCCCCGGTAACCACATAACAATACTGGGTGTGGAGACCCACACCCAGCAGCAACCAGTACCACATACCACAGTGCCGGGCGTGGTGGCTCACGCCTGTAATCCCAGCACTCGGGAGGC
>PVIR01015018.1:28594-39183 GCA_004026965.1 Petromus typicus | reverse complement strand
AGAGAATATATTACTGAATGGAATATCATTTATCAGATTTTTTTAACCAATTATTGAGTTTCACTTTTTGTCCTGTTCAAAAAGCAGAATGATTTCTTAGAAAGAAGATTCTCTTAGAAAGAAAACTACCAGTTTCCAGCTGCCCACTCCCTTTCCTCTTAGGGAATCATTATTTGTTCCTTTTCAAGCCCAGATTTCTCAGTGAATTGTCCATCATCTATACATACAGCTTTCCCTTGGTATTATGAGAACTTGTTACTCCAGTTTTGCATCATCAGTACAACGGTGAAATCCACATAAACTTTACTTCCCCAGCCATAGTAAGAAGAATTAAATAATACCCCAGTATCACTTTTTCTTTAACTTTTTTTTTTTTTTTTAGTTTTATTTTGAGACAGGGTCTTGATTTGTATTTCAGGGTGGCCCCAAACTCACTATGTAGGCCAGGCTAGCCTTGAATTTATGGCAATCCTCCTGTCTCTGCCTCTTAAGTGCTGGGATTATAGGTGTGAGTCACTAGGTCTGGCACTGTGGTATGTGGTTACTGGGGATTGAACTTGGGACCTTGTGTTTGCTAGGCAGTCACTGGAACCACTGAGCTAAATCTCCAGCCCTTTTGCTTTAACTTTTGAGAAGCCTGTGGGTCTAAGTATTTTGTTTTCTGTAGTATGGGAGGTTTTGATGAAAACCTACCTTAATATACTAGCAGGAAATGAAAGGTACTAGTAGAGGATTTTAATGTTATCAACCAATCAATAACAAAACTAGCTATTGTACTGCTTTGTGATATTTATAGGTATATTTTTCCAATATTTACATGTGCTTGATTGTGGGGTTCAGGCAACCATGGCCAGGAGAGTTTGTGCTGTGTGAGACAGGTTTTGGGAAAGTAGTGAATTTTGCTAAAGAGAGATACAAAGATAGCATATATTGTCAGTATGGAAAAGGGGGTAGTGTTGAGCTAAATAAGAATGGAAATGAGCTGGAAGAGAATCAAAGAGACAGGAATTTGGTCATGCAGATCTCAGTTTTGAGGAGGGAGCAGTAGAAGAGTGAGAAATAAAGCCTGAGAAAGTGATGACAGGAAAACTGACTGGAAAGAAAGCCAGCTCCTGTTAAATTTATCTTACTGAGCCAGAGAGACAGGGTGAAAAGCAGCCTGACGGAATGGCACTGAGTATATGCTGGGTGCGAGAGCGGGAGGATAGATTCCATAGAGGGGCAAGACCTCATAGAAGGTAAAAAAAATTGTTCACAGTGGGGTATACCTGAAATCCCAGCATTTAGGAAGGCTGAGGGAGGAAGATTACAAAATTGAGTCCCATCTGGGCAACTTAGCAAGGTCTTGTCTAACAAAACAGCCGGGCTATAGCTTTGTGGTAGGATACACAAGGTTAAAAAAGATTCATAATTAATAATGACTGGTGGGAATAAGTTTTAGCATAGGTAGCGTGGTGAGGGGACAAGGAGAGGAGAAAGTATATGTTTATTTCATCATCTTTTCAAAATGTTGGCTTTCATAAGGAATAGTACACTGTAAGATAGATGAAGAGTTTGTGCGTGGATACCACAGTAGGCGCCAGAGGACCTTCTTCTTAGGCTCTGAAACTCACGTATGATAACAGGGCAACTTCAGTCCCAGTGTGAGCAATACGCTCTAGGATGGAAGCTACAAAGTAGGAGGAAGCAATAAGAGCCCATCTGGAGCTGTGGGAGAAGTGTGTGCAGCCATCTTTACTGTCATCCATATGAATATCCAGAAGCTACTGTCTTTGGACTGTGATATGCAAGCAATTAAATTCATATCCAATAAGTATAGAAACAGCCTCATGCCTCACAAGAATCAACACTATTTGTAACAACTCCCATCTGGTTTTAGTGGTTCATTTATGAACCATACACCATTTAATGGTTTATTTCCCCCAGTCTCAATGCAAGTTACCAATTAAGAGTCACATTTATCCTCACTTTCTGACAGAAGGTTTACAGCATTTGTATCAGATTAGGGGACAGAGAGAAAGTTAACTGGAGGTCCTACTCCCAAGTACAAGAAAAACTTGTTGGTAACCTTTGCCCACAGAGATGTAGAAAGGCCCTTATATGGGGGCTGCTCAGAGGCTGCCTAATTTATCTCTCTGAGGCCTACACATCTTAGTGATCAGTCAACAATTACTGAATGTTTATGGTGGCATGGGGGTGTAGGGAAACAGTTCCCTGAAACGGAAGGGCTGACAGTGACAGTCGAACTATCCCAGCCGTGCTCCAGACTCCACACCAGGGCAGATTCAGATTGGAAAGGACATGACAAATCCCTCCCTTTTCCTTTCATAAACAAAACCCTTCCCCGAATCCTAAGACCCTAGTGAAAAACAACAAAGCAGAGGGTCAAGAGCTCTGGGGGCCTACTAGCCAGAACCGAACCTCATCGCTGCATCTGGGGTGCGTTCTCTGTGTCAGTTAGTCACACCCTGTGATCTCTTGTGCCCTTGTCTCCTCATTTGTAGAATTAGGACAATAGCCATTGTTAGAGGATTAAATTACAGAACATAAATAAATACAGATTGTACAGAACATAACTAAATTACAGATTGTTAGAAGCAGTGATGAGTGAAAGCTTCTGCTCTACCGAGGAAGACATTTGAGCAAACAGATCTAAACTTCATGTGATAAAACTGAAGATAGTGGTAGGCGCAAAGTATTTTTGGGACACACAGAATGCCTCAAGATGGCTTCCTGAGAGACACGAGGCCTGAACTCCCTGGCAGGAGGGCTGGGTGAGAAAGACTTGCTAGGCACAGAACAGTGCTCCGTGGGAAGAAATCCCAGTCTCACGTGCCTTTCCTCCTCACCTTGTGTTGGACAGAGAGAGCGAGGAGTGAATGTGGAGGACGTCATCAAAGCTTCGCGGTGCTAAGGCTAAGGACTGAGCGGTGTGGCGGGGACTCGGGGTGAAGAGTCAAGGGTGGAGTGTGCGAGGCAGAGCTCTGGTTGTCCATCCCAGCGCGGCTTGTACCAGCTTCACGACTGAAGGATTCCTGGTGGTGGGCTGGCCGTGAGGCTTTACAGCTCCGTCTAAGTGTGCTCCTTCGGAAGTTCACGTTTGCTGGCTAGCTGCTATGGACTGTGATCTGGTGTGGGGAAGTGTCTGTTCCCCAGCTAACATTTTCAGTTCTTTGCCAGATTTCTCCCACTTGCTTGGAACAGAGGCTAGCTCTCAGGTTGGGACGTGTCTGGAGCTTGGCTTTCTAGGGTGTGCTTGGCTCACCTGGTTTGTGTTAATTTCTTCTGGGATTCAGCAGGCAGATTCCCATCCCTGACCACAAACAGCAGACGAGGACAATCTGCGTCTGTACACGGAGGGACCAGTCTCAGGGAGTTGGGTCTCAGATGTGGTTTTCAATACGTGATTTGATATGCGAATGAGATTGTGGTATGGAAGCGACAGCGAGGCCTCTGAGGCCTCCTCTCACAAAGGCAGCTCTAGGCTCCATTTCTTCCTTTCTGTGGCAGTGCGCCTCCCTGACGAGTGACCTTTAAGAGTCAGAGCCGTTTAGTTTAGAGGGCCAATGTAAATGTAGCTGCTTCTCCGTGTGAATTTAGATAAAAAAGAAATTTTCATACAAATTAATTACCACAAGGCTATAGAGGTTGTCTGGTTTTCTTGTGTTTTCTGGCTTGCAAGGTCATTTGCCATCTGAGTCAGATCATTTCTCTTTCTATTCATTCATCTCTCTCTGGTTGCAGAACAGGGATCAGATAACTTTCATTAAAACTTACTTTTTCGTTAAGTTGAGGTTCAATTAATTAAGTTTGTAAAATGAAAATAATGTAACTTGACCAAGGCAGGTTGTCTTTCGCCTGTTGGGTTTTCTTCTCATATTGATGTCAGGATGTAGGCACTCGGAGTAACATGGCCCCTACAGTCACAAAGTCTTCAGGCACCCAGCTCCTTCTACCTGTTCCTGTATCGTGAAGGACCATCTTGGTCACCTCATAGCTCAAGGTGGCTCCTCTATTCCTGCTGTCACATCCCCACTCTGCCTAGTAATAAGGAAAACATGATGAAGGTGGGCTTTGCCCTTTATAGGAGCCTTTTCTAGATGTGTGGATGCTTCTTTTTCTGAACTACTCTTGTATAAAACAATGATATGGTCACACTTATCTACAAGAGGAACTGAGTAGTATCTTTTTTCCTAGGCAGTCATACAACCAGTTAATGTTGAAAATTCAATTTTACTACCTGACTAAAGAGACAGGACACATTAGGGAACAACACTTAAATCTACCAATAAGAGGATTTGACTTTTTACAATGGTATGTACTTTTGGACGAAGAATTAAAATTCTTTGTACCTCAGTTTCCTTATCTAAAAAGTTACTCGAATGCTATTATCTCACAAAATAGTTTATTAGCAAGGATAATACAAAAATTAAATGAGGTAAGTTTTGTGAAAATCTTTTGTTAACCAGAAAGCATTATAAGAAGACATTATTAAACAATAATTTATTTTGTGCTTTCTTAATTAACTTCTTTTATGAAAGTGGACAAAGTATAGAGCACTGTGAGTATATTTTGAATGGACTAAGAGTGTGCTTTTCAAGACAGAAGCTGATACAAGAGCAAGTGTTTCACCTTGTGAGATCAGGCAGAACAGTCTAAAGACAAATATTCAAACTGAAATTTTCCACATGCAATAGGAAAGATGACGTACTCTGTTAAGGGAGTCTTTGCTGGCATTTCAGCATGACTAGCCTAGACCCAAACTTATATCAAGAGAGGCACTCATTACTAAAAAGTAGTAAAAGAATCTTCAAAGAATTTTTACATTAGAAAGGATTTATTTGAGATGAGGGAGAAGGGCCTTTAAAAACTCTAAGTCCATTTGCTTATTTTACCTTATATGGAAATACTTTATAGCATATGATACATGGTCTGGGAAAAGAATTAGCATTTTTTTCCTCCCGATTTTAATGGGACCTGATGTAATAGGAATGGACTGCAGTAAATATGGCATATAATTATTTATTAGACTTATAAAAGCCTCCTATTACTGAGGCCTCTAGGCATATGGACAAAGGTGGGAGATGAAGTAGTAAATAAAACCAGACGAGGCAGGCACAGTCCCGAGGTCATTCCGTTAATGGCCTCAGTGGATGTGTTACCCAGCTGTGAGGCTGGAAGTAAACATACCTTAGGAAGAGACAATGGCCATTTTTGAGGGCTGATCTGTACTGTTGCTAAGAACTGCACTTTTCTGGAAGGAGGAAGTATCTGTTATTCTTTGTGCGCAGGGAGATGGGGCTGTATCAGATGGTTCTCGAGATCACAGTGCTGCTCTCAGAAGGGTGGTCCACGCCATGGGCCTATGAAATCACAAAAGGTACACTTTCTCCTTTTGTGTGGAAAGACAAAGAGGGAATGGGAGATCACATTGTCTGATGAATTTCTTATTGTACATAAAGAGGCACATTAAGAAAGAGATGGTTAAAGTGAACCAGACATATTTGCATTATATCTAGAACCTGGCAATTAAAATAAAACTAAGCTAATTATCTACTTTTCGAGTTCTGCAGCATTATTTTGAGGGTAAAATGAAAACAGTTAACACATAGTAGACACTTAATGAATCTGAAAATGAGTTGAGGTATATCAGGAAAGGTCAAAAGCAGATCGTTTATATTCACTGTGCATATTCTTTGAAGTAAATGGGGTCTTATATCAAGCAGGATAATCATTTAACATTTTGAAGGCATCACATTTCTAGTTCTATTTATTTTTATTTATTTATTTATTTTTTTGAGACAGGGTCTTGCTTTTGTAGTTCAGGCTGGCCCTGAGCTCACTATGTAGTCCGGGAAAGCCTTGAACTCACAGCAATCCTCCTGCCTCTGCCTCTCAAGTGCTGGGATTATAGGCGTGAGTCACCATGCCCGGTGGTACCACATTTCTATTTGATCATCTGAGCTAGACCAAAGTGTTCTCCATGGGCAGAAGACTATCCTCATCGTCTGATTTCTTCCCTTACTCCCCTTTGCTTCACCTTCAATTTGGGATGTTTTATGGAATTGTAAAAGGGAATGGGTTGGTAGACTGTCTAGAAGTGTTTTATCATTAAGCAGAACTTCAAGCAAACCAGAGTCATTAATGCAGCCTTATAGTTAACCTCAGTTATTCCCCCAAAGTCACTGTATTTCCTGGCACTTTAGAATGTCCAGAAAATTTATTCCACCTGTTGCAGCTATGTCATTCTGCTGAGAATTATTAATATATGACCTTAGCTTCTTATGGTTCAATTTAGACACATTTAAAAGGTTTTAGTCAATAGAAATTTACCAAAAATCTACTATGCTTTTGGCTCTGAAACTTTTATTTGGTTCTAGCAGAACTAAAACATCACTGGAATTCCATTTTAAAGAAGCATTTCTTTTATTTGGTAAAAATTCTTTTCAATCTTAACTGTTCTCCAATAAAATGTTTGCAATCAACTGGTTTAGTCTTCACAACTAGATAATATATGGCTATCTTTTCCTTTCTTTAGTCCTCCTCTTCCTCAGTCACCTTCTCCCCTCTCTCTTTTTTTTTTTTTTGGAAACAAAATTACCAATTATTTGAACTTAAATAATTACTGATTTTTCTATTTATAGTCACCAAATATCTCCATAATAGGGCTAGATTTTTCCATCTATGGAAATACATTTCATAGCAATAAAATTTAAGCAGAGTAAGCTCAATTAAAATTGTCTCTGTTTCAAAAAAAATGTTGTAGCTCAGTCAGGAAATTCAAATTAATTAATAAAATACAACAACTTGATTAAATTAGTCCCATGCCAATGAATTCTTTAACTATGTAGAATAGGAAATAAAAAATCTTTTTGTTAAATAGTTGGGCGCAAAACTTAAAACTGTTGGTCCTCTGCTCAGTTTAAAGAACCTAGATTTGATTTAATTTCCCCAATGTCAATGAAACTAAGACTTTGAATTTCCTTTTTTTTGAGACAGGGTCTCCCTTTGTAGTTCAGGCTGGCCCTGAGCTCAGCCTCAAACTCACATCACAGCAATCCTCCTGCCTCTGCCTCCTGAGTGCTGGGATTACAGGCGTGAGCCACCACGCCCGGCACTGTGGTATGTGGTATGGATTGCTGCTGGGCGTGAGTCTCCATGCCCACTATTGTAGGTGGCTACTGGGGATCCATCCCTGGTCTTTGTGCTTGCAAGACAGGTGCTGGAACCACTGAGCTAAATCCCCGGCCCCGACTTTGAATTTCTTATAAAATATGTCACCTACAATTCTATCATTAGTCTTTAAAGGAAACAGCAGCCTGTCAGCCTGCCTCTATGTGAATGCTCCTTCAGTGTTTCAGGCAATAGACAACTTTTCAAACAATAGAATTCAGTGTAAACTTAAATGGAGTATTATTGTGATACACAAGGCTTAAAACTTATGTTTTAAGTTTCTTAGACCATCAAGGATAATACAATTTTGCCTGTCTCAATGGCATAACCAAAGAAGGAAACTATACATTTATGGAGACTTCTCTAATCTATGAACTGTCTTTATCCCCAGCATCCTGTAAAAAAAGGTCAGGGTAATTTTATTTTTTTTTTCTCAGATAAGAAAATGGAGAGGACCTTGTCCTGGGTCACCTAAAGAGAGCCACACAGCTCTGTTCATAACTAGGTTTCCTGTGTCTCAAATTCGTGTTGTAGTCCATTGTACTCAAGTCTGTAAAACCTTTACTTCAATAGGCCCAGGGGGGCACTTGAGTCATTTCCCAGAAAGATCAACCTTTACCTTCTGAACTGTTTGGGCTGACTCTCGCCTCACGTGTGTGCACTGCTTATCACAATGGCATGTTTCTGTTGCTCTTTTCTCTGAGAAAATCCAGGCACATTCCAGACACTTGAGTCTAATCAGCCCCGGTAGCAGGGCAGTCAGACTGGACTGCTGTGGTTGTTGTCTGGCACTTGTCTTGTGTCTTCTGACCTTGGTGACCTGCTGCCTCTGGTGTGCTGGGTGCTTGATCAGCTTAAAGATCCCTAGAGAGTTTGGCACATACACTGCCTGCTGCTGATCCTTGGCTCTCTTCTTTTTTGTGCCAATCTCCTCAAAAGGGTAGGATAAGTCAGGTGTGGTGATGTGTGCTTCTAATCCCAGCAGGCTAGAGGCAGAGACAGAATGATCACAAGTTTGAGCCTGCCTTGGACAATTTAATAAGAGCTGTTTTGAGATTTGTTTTTCTTAAAAAAGCTAGAGGTATAACTTGGTACAAAGGTCCAGGCTTCAATTCTCATTAAAATAAATAAAGAACTATACATTTGCTGTTTCTAGTTTTTTGTTGTTGTTGCTTTTATCCTCAACTTGTCATCCTGACATTAGTCTTGACTTTCTGAGTTGCCCTTCTAAAGGTCACTGCTGATATTAAGATCCTCATATGTTTTTCCAAGCTTCTTATTCCTTACCCCTGACTTGCTTATACTCTTGTTTTGAAACTCTCTTCCCTTTACCTGTGCTGCTCTTAGTCACTAATTCTTCACACTCCATTTTCTTTATGGTTTCCTAGGTTCCATTCTGTTCTTTCATCAATCGACAGTGGGTAGGATCCAAGGTTCCTCCAAACTGTGTTTACTTCCTCCTCTTAGCGACTGTGGTTTCAACTCTGGGCTCATTTCTGAGTGACTCCCAAATCCAGAGCTGAAGCCATGTTGTCTTTCTCCAGCTTTAGTCTTGAATCTCTGCACGTCTACTGAAGATCTCCACTTCACTGTCTACCTGCCATCTTTTTTTTTTTTTTTTTTTGAGACAGGGTCTCCCTTTGTAGTTCAGGCTGGCCCTGAGCTCAGCCTCCAACTCACATCACAGCAATCCTCCTGCCTCTGCCTCCCGAGTGCTGGGATTACAGGGGTGAGCCACCACGCCTGGCACTGTGGTATGTGGTGCTGGTTGCTGCTGAGTGTGAGTTTCCACGCCCAGTATTGTTATGTGGTTACCAGGGAATCGAACCAGGGCCCTTGTGCTTGCAAGACAGGCGCTGGAACCACTGAGCTAATTCCCCAGCCCCTACCTGCCATCTTCGACTTATGTCTAAACTTGAATTCCTCTTGATCCTGACATTTTTGACTTACTTCTGAACTTGGCTTCCTTCTGATTCCTCTTAGACATCTTCATTTCTGTTGGTAAATTACTCTTATTTACTTAGGTTGTGTATACTTTTGAGTTCCTCCTTTTTCTTACCCCAAATAGAGCATTCCACTCATCATACTCACATTATACTCCACTGTTTGTATCATCATAATTAATAACATTTTATTATAATAAATGGTCTATTTTTCTTTGGAGTTAATCATCTCTCATGTTGTTGCCACCTGACTTCTTTTCATTTTCAATTTTTATGTTTTGTGTTCATGACTTTTGATGCTGCTTTCCTGCCAGAGGAAAGGAACCTCTAAAACCTCTTCCAATTTAAAAGTGATAAAATTACAAACCAAGCAGAATCAAGTTTGTTCTCTCCTAGTTTGCACAAACTTTTTTTTTTAAAGGGTTTTTGAGACAGGGTCTCGCTTTGTGGTTCAGGCTGGCCCTGAGCTCAGCCTCAAACTCAATTCACAGCAATCTTCCTGCCTCTGCTTCCCGAGTGCGGGAATTACAGGGATGAGCCACCATGCCTGGCACTGTGGTATGTGGAGCTGGTTGCTGCTGGGTGTGAGTCTCCACACCCAGTATTGTTATGTGGTTACCGGGGATCGAACCCGGGTCCCTGCGCTTGCAAGACAGGCGCCGGAATTAGCGAGCTAACTCCCCGGCCCATGCACAAACTTTAATGGAGTTTTGGTTTCCTGATGTCCTTTTCTATTTGGGGAGGAAGTAGACGGCAAGAAAAGCAAAATCATTATATATCCTTATCATCCTATGGTATGGTTTCTCCAGGATCATTCTTGTGCTCCAAAAAGCTGGCTTTTAAAATGAAATTTAATAAATGCTGTTTCTAGCACAGTGGTCATTTTGTGTTAGACATGAATGTATGTGCTTCTCAGCCTTCCAGGCATGCTTTACAAATTCTTTATTGTTTTTCTTTTCTGGGGAAAGATAAGGTATTAACACTTCTTATTGATTTTGGAACCACTTCTCTAATGTAAACAGTACCTATCTGGGAAACTGTACAGAAGAATGTGTTCATGTGGGCTCTGTATTTCCATAGCTGTAGGTCTGTGGAAGATTTTGATCTAATCATTCAAGGCTCTTTGAGAAACAGTTCTCTCGGTGGAAAAGGTACAGGATACTGGAATTCCTTTTACATTAATTCCAGTGGTAATGTTGACGAAACCCTGGCCTGCTACATCTCTCTGTGAATCAGTCTTTAGCTTTTCTAATTCAACAGGTGTTGAAATGTAGTGGCCTAGTAAATTTAAGAACGTTCTGAAACTCAGAGAGTTCACAAGGATAGCCCCGCATATGCAGATGGCTGGTGACAGTCTAGAGAGAGGCCCATGTCACGAGCCTGGTCCTAGCTCACTCTTACTTGAGTAAAGAAACTTTAAGAAACTTAGTGAATTTATTCTTAAACTTGGAGGGCCTAGGGCAAGAATACAAA
>PVIR01015018.1:0-28494 GCA_004026965.1 Petromus typicus | reverse complement strand
TTGAGAATTTGTACCAGTATATGACATGACTTAATTCTCATTTTTTCCCATTTCCCTACCGACCCTAAGAATTTATAGTGTTTGTACTTTGTGGGAGACAAGGTAAGAGGATACAGCCAGAACCTTATGGCAAGTTGTAGTACCCTCTGAGTCCCACAGCAAAAGTATTAACAAACAACAAATTTGGAACCTTGATCAAAAGGCTGAGCCTGGGCTTGATTCTTGCTACTCAGCAGTGGCAGCAGAAGGCCAAATATTGAAGCAGCAGAAGGGGCCAATACCCCGAACTTGCCCCACCTTTATTTGCTACCAAGACTTCACATCCATAATCCTAGCATGCATAAAACAGGGCGGTCCCAAGACTTCATATCCAAAATCTTAGCATGCAGAAAATGAGGTGGTTATCCATAATAATCCTCTAGCTGAAGATCACTAGGGTAGGGCAGAGATCCTTAAATCTGAGTAAGTCCAGTAAGTAAGTCTTACGACCAGTAATCATAGTGCAGTAATCCTTGTAGTTTAAAATCCCAGGGTGGGGCAGATGTCTGCCATAATCCCAGTAGTTGATCCTCTGGGCAGGGAAGACATCCTTAAGTAAGTAAGTCAAGTAAGTCCAAGTAAGTAAGTTGTCTACAGTTCCCCACAGTACTGCAATGGTGTCATATAGGAGAATAGGTTTCCAGACCTGTCTATCTATTTTTCTTCAAGCATTTTAGACAGTACCAAGAGGGGATTTGTGTCCAAGTATCTAAGTTGTATCTACTCATCCTTCAAAACTGCCCCTTGGGCTTACATGGCATATGTTAACTATGTGGTGCATTTCTAAGAGTAAAGACTTTGGAGAAAGTCTGCATAGACCCTAAACACAACTTGAAATGTTAACAAAGGAACTTCAGGGTTCATTCACCTGACATGGTCCAAAAGAGAAATGCGAGCTCTCACTGGCCATGCAGACTCCCTGCCTCGGAGAGCTGGCCATGGCTGCAGCTGGATATCTAAGCCAGGGCCTCTCTTCCCTGGGTTTCAGAGCAGCACTGCAATGTATAAAAAATCCCAAGAATGCTCAACTAAAACTCTTTCCACTCAGACCTAACGTTATTTTTCAGGGCTAGCTCTTGTATTGGGTAAAAGGCTATAAAAACTCTCCTGACAAGCCTCCAAGGTAGATGGAGAGTCTAAGCAATCTCCTGTCTCTGTGTTATGGATGTAGTCTCATTGCTAGGAGTCCACATAACTCCTGGTGATATCCTTCCTCCATAAAAGCTGCGACTCAGCACTACTTGAGGGATGAGGTGCTTTAGGCAGCTGAGAGCCTTTTCTTCTCTTCATTGCCTCCCAGAAATTTCCGTATCTCAGTTCTTAGATACCTATTCTCTCAAGTCTTGTTGCCTCCTTCACCTCACAACCCTCTTGCATTCTTGTGCTTTGACATGTTACTGTCTCTCTTAAGCCATCAGAACCATTTTTCCTTCAGAGGAGGTGTGTGAAATATAAAAAAACTTCTAGCTCAACTAATACTAAAGGAAATCTTCAGGGTTTTTGTATTCAAGCCACTGCCAGAAAGTCTTTGGGCATCCTTTGGTTTTCCCATTCTCTTCTTCCTGTTAAAGTCAGCTTTGAGGATAGGATTTACAGTATGTGGAATCTTTAAAGTGAAATGAAAGCCTCAGGTTTTCCAAAGGAAATGCTTTTGGTAGGAGAGTAAGTACTGGGCTGTACAGGCCGTGGAAGCCAATGTGCATGGTGTCTGCACATGGCCTCTGTGTCTTTAGCCAGGAAGGCCCTCCAGGGACTGGGACTGTATGTTTTGAGGATCCCCTTATAGAAAGAAAGTTTGTTGACCCTTTATTTGCATGCTGTGAAACTCAGAATTGTGTTCTTCTTATGGCGGGGAAGTGAGTTCCATGGAGGCTTCACAGATGTGATTCCTCTGTTCTCTGTCATATCCCCTTTCAGAATAAATCAAGAGGGGAGCAAGTATAAAGATAATCTTTTTTTTTTTCAGTGTAAACAATCTATGGCCACAGGAAGGAGACCTGAGGCTTCAGGGGTAGACATTGTTCAGAGTGACAATAGGCTTTCTGGAGAAATGACCTTTGCTATCTTTTTGTCCTGACACAGAGAGACAGGTCAGGAAGTGCTTCTGGAACATGGACACATTAATAAGACATTCATGTATAGATTGATCAATGACTGATCATTTTCTGCCAAGTGAGAGGCAGCAAGCTTTATTTCTGCAGTTTTCACAAAAAACTGGAGTTAGCTGCTTTCTTTCTCCAGGGAACTGATATAATTTTAGGTATTAATAACACAGAAATTTTAAAGGTATACATAGGTTTGAACTTCTACAAAACACACCTTTCTTTACAGAAAATGTGGGAGGCTGATCAGTGTTGTGGATAGAGTTCAAGTTTTGTAGTTGGATCTGTCTTGAATCTGTTTTCTTATCTCAGGGGTCATGTTTATTTTCTCTGATCCCATTTCCTTACTCGTAAATGTAATGGTAATGTTTAAACCTTTCTGGGTTATTATTAATCTCAAGTAAAGAAATGTATGCGAAATGCTTTATAGGAAGCTGGTCCAGAGTGAAATTGAGTCCCCTTCTATGGCTAAACTGTGGGATATCTAAGAAATATCTTCTTTTTATTTAGTGCCAGAATCCTGATTTTATTCAGATGGCAATATGCTCCATAGTGAGATCACATTTCCTAACTTCCTTTGCTCCTAGATATTATTATGTGACTTACTTCTAACTAATAAGATGTAAGAAGTTGTTGGGTTGGAATCCTAAGGAAGAACAGTCTGCTAGTGCAGATTATTTTCTATTCCTGAATTCTTTCTTCTGCTTCCTCTGGAAAGGGTGTATGATGGATGGAGCTGAAGTAGTCATTTTGGTTCATAAGACAATCTTGAACGCGAAACCATGTACTAAGGAGAATAGACAAAGGAGCTGGGGAAGGAGAGAGCCCTGGACAGGCCCCACCTTCTCACAGCATGCTCAGTACTGAGCTGACCAGTGGATGAATCCACTGATGAGTCACTGGACCTCTGGTCTAGTCACTCTTGTAAGAGTCACAGTGAGCATATGAGGCCCTTGGGGGCCATTCTTGATCCAAATCATAATGCATTTATTGTTGAATGTATTTATTGTTAGTACATTCTAGTGGAAATGAACGTCTATCCTGTGGAGACAAGTTTTAGTTCTAGATTCCATTATTAAGCAATGGAATGCAATCCCTAACTAATACACCTTCCTACCTCTATGCTCTTATTTAATTCTTATATTTGTCTTGTGAGTCAGCATAATTCTTTTATGCTATCCATTGTATAGATAAAAAACTAAAGTGAAAAGAGTTCAATATTCTGCTTTAGAACACACTGCTTTTTTCTGATTCTATTTCCACTGTTGAAAAGGAAATCCATTGTTTTTTTCCCCAAATCCTTTTGCTCTATGTCTTGTTAGATAGATGGTATTTGGATTAACTGTAGTGTCAAACGAGATTAAGAAAAGACAAAAATTCAAAATTTGAGATGCAGATCCTACTAGGTACCTAGTGCATTCACACCATTGTAAAGTTGGCAGATCCTAAGGGAAACCATGATAAATTGGAGACTATTTGCAACTAGTCATGGCATATTAAGCCTTTTTTTGACATTTATTTGTACACGTTTATGGGATACAGAGTGATAATTTAATATGTGAATACAACCTGTAATAAATAAATAAACCAGGGTAGTTAACATTCCCATCTCTTCAAACAGTGATCATTTTTATATGTGTGGACCCTTTGAACTTCTCTAGCTATTCTGAAATACATTATAGATTGCTATAGGCTATTGTTATCCTAATAGGCTATCAAGTACCAGAATTATTTTTTCTTTTCTGGCTGTGTTTTGGTGACCTTATCTGATCTTTCTTCCATTTTCTCTTCTTCCTCTTCTCAGAAGAATAATGACCATTGTTCCACTCATTTCTTCTAAGAGATGAATGTTTTGGATTTCACAAATATGTGAGAACATGTAGTGTGTGTGCAACTGTCTGGCTTATTAAATTTAACATGATGTCCTCCCATTCCACTCTGATGAAAATAAAAGGCTTTCCTTCTCTTTTTTGATGGACTAATACTCCATCGTGCACACATCCATTAGCGACACCTTTGTTGATTCCATATCTTGGCTATTGCAAATTGTGCTGCAACAAACATGGGAGGACAGATGTCTCTTTGATGTAATCATTTCCTTCAGATGTATACTCAAAAGTGAGTTAGCTAGATCAGACGATACTTTTATTTTTAGTTTTTAAAGGAATCTTAGTCTCTTTTCCATGGTAAGCCCTTTGTTACTGAGTGTGCAAGGTTCAAGAGTTTCATTTTACTCTCCTGACGCTCCTTCCCCAAGTCCCACACCTGCCACAAGGACTGTGAATCTTAACAAGGTGTTCTCAATTTCCCAGGGGGAGAAATTAGGGATGAATTAGGGATGAATCAGCACCTTCGCAGCCAGTGATGAAATATTTCTTGCAAACTCTCCAGAGGGTTCCCAGTCGTTGGTAGGGATGACCCTAGCCAGGTGGGGGGGGCTGACTCATAAGGGGTATCTGAAGCAGAACTTCAGGCACCGTACACAGCAGGGCAGCAGCTTCCAGGAGACTTCAGATCCCCAGGTGCTAGGCACTAACTTTCTCCCCCCTAACACAGTAGTTTGCCACAGCTGCAAGCTGGTTTAAAAATACCACAGGAAACTACTTTTTCTTTATCTCACCAAAGTGGCTCCGAGTTTTTTCTCCTGGTAAATAAAATATTCTCCAGTAGAGCTTTAAACATTGAAAGATGTTCTTGTTGGTCATATAAATAACAAACATAATTGCAGTGGTGTGTGTGTGTGTGTGTGTGTGTGTGTGTTTGTAGAAAGCTTGGCAAAGGATATTTCAACCCCTAGAAGATTGCCAGAGGGTCTCTCAGATGACAGAGGCACGTGTTTTGGAAAGAGGTGGAGATGTAGAGCTCTCGGGCCCCAGTGCAGCCCAGGCAGCCCCTTTCATGCTGCTGTGATATGAATCTCAGCTCTGCTCCCTACTCCTCTACTTCACCGGTCTCTCAGCACTGAGGCCACACGAGCAGGTCACAGAAGGAGCAACTGCTTATTAGTTTCACCTCTTTTTATCTGGAAAAGTTTTTGGTTGGTGTTCAAGTTATCTATTTTGGTTTAAACCCCTCCCCCCCAACCCACCACGTAGTGGCTTTGAACAACAGCAATCATTTAGTTTGCTTATAAACTTGTAATGTGGTCAGGGTTTGGCAAGGAGAGGTGATCTTGTTCCACAAAATAACACAGCACGCGTTACCTGGGAACATTTAAGGCTGGAGTCACTTGAAAGCTCGCTCACTCACATGTCTGGCACTGATACAGGCCATGGCCAGAGCACTACACATGGCCTGGCTGGCTGGCTGCATAGCTCCCAGGTCCCAGGAGAACATCCTAACAGAACATGAAAGAGGCATGTGGCATTTTTTATGGTTTTACCTTAGACGCCACTTACTAAAAGATTTTTAAAAACTCTACTACTGAAAGTAATCTTTACTCAGCTCCTAGAAATTTTCTTTTTAAGTATCATTTTTAATAATATTATTTCTATTTTACTTGTTCTGATATCTTGTGAGAAGACGTCAGCTATGTGCATACTGGGTCATTTTTGTCATCAAATACTTTGTCCCTTCAATATTTTCTTCTTTGTCATTTTTCCTGTGCTCTTGGGTAAATTCTCATCTTTATCTTCTTCATGTCCTATTTCTGCATTCTCAACTCAACTCACTTAGAAACTGATTTAAACTGTGCTATAGTGATTTAAAATTAATTACTTTTCTTGACAACATTTGCTTCATTTTTGGTTATTCTAATATTTAATCTTTTTATATTATATTTATTAAAATTGCATTTTAGGGCCGAGGATTTATTTCAGTGATTCTGGTGCCTGCCTTTCAAGTCCAAGGTCCCTAGTTCAATCTCTAGTAACCACATACAACAATGCAGGTTGGGGTGACTCAAATCTACCAGCAATCAGAACCACATATCACAGTGCTGGTCATGGTGGCTCACACTTGTAATCCCAGCACTTGGGAGACAGAGGTAGGAAGATTGCTGAGTTCAAGGCTGAATTCAGGACCAGCCTGAACTACAAAGAAAACAAATATTGCATTTTAAAATTAAGATTGCAGATAATTTTTTAAAAGGGTTTTTCTTTTTGTTTTTTGAGACAGGGTCTTGCTTTTTTGTAGTTTAGGCTGGCCTTCTGCTCAGCATTGAACCATAGCAATCCCCCTACCTCTGCCTCCGGAGTGCGGCATGAGTCTCCATGCCCTGCATTGTTATATGTGGTTAACAGGGATTGAACCCGGGCCCTTGCACTTGCAAGGCAGGCACCAGAACCACTTAACTAAATCCCTGGCCCACAAATAATATTTTTTAAAAGTAGTACATCTTTTTCCTAAATATATAATTTGACCTCTTTTCAACCATGTCTACTGATTCTTTATTGGTCTATAAGATTTTGTTTTGTAATACTGGGCATGGAGACTCACACCCAGCAGCAATCAGTACCACATACCACAGTGCCGGGCATGGTGGCTCATACCTGTAAGCCCAGCATTCGGGAGGCAGAGGCAGGAGGATTGCTGTGAGTTCAAAGCTGAGCTCAGGGCCAGCCTGAAATACAAAAAGTGAGACCCTGTCTAAAAAAAAAAAAAAAAAGATTTTGTTTTGTTTTCTCATTACTAATCCTTGCACAAAAGGAGAAGTGTTACAGTGTGTAAGCAACTCTGAAGATCATAGTAATGTCTGCTTGAGTCCACCCAGGATCAAAATCTTGAACTTTCAGATGCTTTTAAACATCTAGTGAGGTGGGGTTGTCCCCACCTGACATCCTGTGGGGTCACTATGAGAAACTCATTTCTGTGACGTTTATCCTCTGTGCTGTTGATTTGCTGTACCAGTTTCCAGCTTCGCAAAACTCAAGTTTACTTAAGGGGATGGGCCGTATCTGTCCTCTGTTGTCAATAAACTGCCTGGAGCACTGGAGAAGGTCCTGGTGAAGCCAGAATGGACTCAGTCCCATTGGCTTAAGGAGGGTACTCTGTGCATACAGCTCTCTCTGGCTCCACTTGCAGGCTTTGGTGCAGAGTGGTGTATTGGCCTTGGGCCCCTGGTTCAGTTAATATGAGATGCTGCTCATCTTCTGGGGCCAAATGGGCACTGAAGGGAGCCTTCCTGGCTGCCCCTACACCTGTTATTGTCTTCCTCTCTCAGCTGTCCTTAGGGATCAGAGTGCTCTGACAGGTTTTCATTTGCTGACGTGGAATGAGATTGTAGCACTTCCAACAGAAAGACGGTCATGCTTCAGTCAGTGAATCGCTTGGATCCGCCGACCCTGTAGCAGACGTCCCATACTTTTACACAAGTAAATGCTGCCTTTCTTTGGTTTGAACCGTGACATTTCATCAGTTCTTTATCTCCAGTTTTATATTAAGTGTACCTCTTTCTGGTTAAAGGGATTTAAGGATTGTAGACTTATTTCCTTTTACCTCCAAATCTCTAATGAATTTAGATGACCATTCTCAACCTCAGGACTTGTGAGGTTTATTAAGGTGCGCTGTCCTGTGCCAAGGAGGATGTCTAGTTGAATCACTAATCCCTACCCACCAGCTCCCCTAGTGGCCGGCCCTCCCCCTACCTTCCGCTCAAAGCCAGGGCTCGGGAGCTCCTGGGTGGGGGCTTCCCCCACATCCCACAGCTGGGCTGCATCTCAGGAGATCGCCGGTTCAGCTTCTTCAGTTCGTGAAGCCTAACTGCCATCTGCTCTCAACCAGCGAGGCGCTGGGCGGGCCCACAAACAGTGCAGGGCAGATTGCGGGACTGTGGCCGCCGCTGGCAGGAGAGCTCTGTGCCAACCGCGGAGCTGCTGTTCCGAGGGTCGTTTTAGCCCCCGGAACCCGAAATGGGGCCTCTGAGGTCGCATCGAGCTTTGAGTTGGGCAGATGGATAGAAGCAGCTCTGTGGCTTCGGGCCGCGTCTTTTCCAGGGAGAAGAAACAGTATCCATACTGTAGTATCAATATGATACTGAAGTATCAATACTGGCTGGGGACTGGAGGAAGGCGCTGGAAGATGCATCGTCCAGCACTCCTGCTGATGTCCCCTCTGATTTCCCTTCTCAGAGATGTTGGGCAAATGGTCCCCAGACGCGAAGAAGGAGAATCCCCCAAGCTGAGGGGCTTCTGAGTAGGCGAGATCTTCACTTTTGCCAGTGTCCGCTCAGTTTCTCCCAAGACCTTTCCCAGTCCTGCGATGGCGGCGGCTACACATGACTTTTCATGCCCTATTGTGTACAAGGTTTTATGAGATATTTATGTTCCTTCCCTTTGGGGCTTGCAATCAACTTGGATGCATAGATAAGAAAGATAGCAATGGAGAGAATTCTGGGAAGGTGGCCGATTGTAAAAGCTGGAGACCACTGCCTCCATATAAATTGTTCTTAAACCTGAAAACAGCAGTTGAGGGGGAGGAAAGGAAGGACCTAGACTGAAGAGATCAGAAGCAAATATCAATTAAGGCCAAAGAAAGAAGAGCGACCTAGGGAGCGGTCTGTCCCTTTTTCCTTCTCCCCAGAGGGGGAGGGGCGGCCCACCCTGCCAGACCTTGCAGGCACCTCAGCACAGGAACCCAGCGACCACAGACAGCGCTCAGCCCGCCTCCGAGACACAGGTTCACGGCGAAGAGCAGAACTGCGTGCCAGACCTCCTGCAGCTTTGGTAAAGGGCCAAACGCTCCCAGATCTGGACTCACGGGAGAGGACAGAGGATTCCCGTGAGGAAGCCCCACCCACCGCCCACCGGACCGAGGATCTGCACTGCCGGGAGAAGAGGTCTCCGAGCTCCTGTGGGATCAACCAAGATCGTCTCCATCACAGCGAACCGGCGACTCCAAGTCTTCCAGCTCTGGGACGCTCCAACTCTGGACTCCAACTGGGACGACTCCTCCTGCCCTACTGAAGGGGGTGAGCCCTGCTCTGAGACCTTGGAACCTTGGCATTGCTGAGTTTCTGGGTCCAGAGCCACCTACAGGACACTGGGCTCACATGGGGAAAGCCTGTAACTTCACAGCTCTTTTTCCCTGTAACCTATAATCTTCAAACTGTGTGTCTCAGCCCATATAGGAATCAACCGTTCCTTGCCTCCAACAGCTAGCTATTAGTGGACTCAATCTTACCCTACTCTGTTTTTATCTCTGTTTGTTTGTTTTATTTAGTTCTGTGTTTTTGTTATTCTTGTTGCTGCTTTTCTTTTTCCTCCCTCCCTTTTCCTCTCCTTTTTTCCCCTTCATCTCTCCCCTTTTTTCTACTCCGTGCACACTCTGCTAGTCTTCATTTCTCTGTTTCACTGCATCCTTTAATCTTATTGCTAATCTCTCCCTCCCCTATCTCTCTGCCACCTAACTGCTTGGTAACCCTTTCACTTCCAAAAGGTGATGCTTGAATGATGTTAATATATCCATGGTTAATTTTAAGTCTAGGCATTTGATCATAGTTCTGGTTTATGAGGTTGGAGAGGTCAGAACAACAACTACCTGTTTACCATTTCTTGGGATATGTTTGATACTGTTAATACTTAGTGCCTTTCTTGGGTTGTGTTTGAAACCATTAAGGCTTAGTGCTAATCTTGAGGGACCTAAATATTAGAAAAAAGGAAACTTGCAACAAACATCACCAGACAATAGGGCAACTATAAAGCCAAATACAAGAGTAGAGATAAAAGCTCAGAAATGAGGAAACATTCAAAATCTCAAAGGCAGAGATCCTCACCCCAAGGTAATATGAGGGGAAGGCAAATGGAGAAATCTGAAACTCAATCACCAGGACTCTCTGAGGTGGTAACTAAAGAAGCTCTAATACAGTGGAAATCAGAACTGATTTCTGAGCTGAAAACAGAGACACTGGACATAGTTAATGACATGATTAATAAAGCTAATGAGGAAATCAAGGATCTAATAGAATCTGAGATAGCAAAAGCAATGGAATCTCTTAAACAGCTAAAAATAGAAGCCCAGGCAATCAAAAAAGAAAATGAGTTTACGCAGGAGAATAAACACTGTAGAAGACCGAATCTCAGATCTAGAGGACATGATCTCAGCCTATGAACAGAAAAGACATAATTTATGGAAAAAGACAAAAGACCATGAGAAGTCTGTTCAACAGCTTCTAGATGATTCAAAGAAGAATAACATAAGGTTGATTGGAATTACTGAGGAAGCAGGAGATGATACAGAAGACATAAAAAATTTGTTCACAGAAATAATAGCAGAAAACTTCACAGACAAAGAAAGAAAATTAGACATCCAGATACACGAAGCATACAGAACTCCACAGGGCCAAAATATACAAAAACCCACACCTAGGCATATAATTATAAAAGTTCCAGATATGAGAATAAAGAATGAAATATTGAAAGCAGCTAGAGAGAAGAAAAAAAATCACCTACAAAGGGAAGCCCATCAGAATCACAGCAGATTTTTCAACCCAAACTCAATGTAAGAAGAGCCTGGAGTGCAATATTTCAAATCTTAAAGGACAACAACTTCCAACCCAGGCTGATTTACCCCTCAAAATTATCTCTGAAAATTGAGGGGGAAATGAAATACTTTCATGACAAAGAACACCTTAAAAACTTCATGCATACAAAACCTGCACTACAAAATATCCTAAAGGATATGTTGGAGAAAAAAAAGAGAAAATTATAAACCCATGAGATCCAGCAGAGTCATCCCACTGAGCCAAACAAGAAACTGATGGGAAAAGAACAAAATCAAAGAATAAAAGAGCCTCAAACAGGAAATCATGACAGCCCTAAGTCTATCCATATCAATCATAACCATTAAGTCAGTGGTCTCAATGCATCAATTAAGAGACACAGACTGGCAGAATGGATCAAAAAGCAAGATCTTAAAAATCTGCTGCATACGGGAGACACATCTAATCCAGAGAGAAAGCCACAGACTGAAAGTAAAGGGATGGGAAACAATTCTCCATGCAACAAGAAACTGCAAAAAAGCAGGAGTAGCCATCTTATTTGCAGACAAAGTAGATTTTAAACCAAAACAGGTTAAAAGAGACAAACAAGATCACTATATTCTCGTACAGGGAACTATCCAAGAAAAAGAAACAACTGTCTTAAATATTTATGCTCCAAACTCAAGTGCACCAAGCTATATAAAACAAACATTAATGGAAATGCAAAGCCAGATAAGCAGTAATATAGTAATACTTGTAGGGGACTTCAATACCCCACCGTTACAAATAGACAGGTCGACTGGACAGAAGATCAATAAAGAAGTGCTTGAGCTAAAGCAAACTCTTCAACAAATGGATTTAATAGATGCCTACAGAGTATTTCACCCCACTAAGTGAGAATTTACATTCTTCTCAGCTGCTCATGGATCATTCTCCAAAATAGATCACGTGCTAGTTCATAGAACAGGTTTAAGTAAATGCAAAGGAACTGAAGTTGTCCCCTGTATGCTCTCAGATCATAGTGCCTTAAAACTAGAGATGAAGAGCAAAAAAAATCCCAAGACTTTCACAAAGACATGGAAATTGAACAATACACTACTGACTAACCAATGGGTCACAGAAGAAATTAAAGATGAAATTAAACAGTTTTTGCAATTGAATGATAACCCCAGTAAAACATACAGGAACTTATGGGATACAATGAAAGCAATTCTACGAGGGAAATTCATAGCAGTGAATGCCTATATCAGGAAAACAGGAAAAGCTCAAACTAACAATCTAATGCTGAACCTTAAGCTACTAGAAAAAGAGGAGTAAAGCAAACCAAGAGCTCATACATGGGAGGAAATCATAAGGATCAGAGCAGAAATTACTGCAATGAAGACTAAGAGAATGATGCAGAAAATCAACAAATCAAAGAGTTGGTTTTTTTTTTTTTTTAAGAGTTGGTTTTTTGAAAGGATAAATAAAATTGACAGACCCTTAGCCAACCTTCTCAAACAAAGAAAAGAAAAGGCTCAAATCCACTCTATTAGAAATGAAATAGGGGAAATCACCACTGATCCAGTGGAAATACAGAGAATAACAAACACACACTTTGAAAATTTGTATTCCAATAAAATAGAAAATGTAGAAGAAATGGATAAATTCCCAGATACATCCGAATTTCCAAAGTTGAATGAAAAGGATATAAAAAATGTTAAACACCCCAATATCAATCTGCAAAATTAAAAATGTAATAAAAAAACTACCAACAAAAAAAAAAGCCCTGGGCCTGAAGACTTCACCGCTGAATTCTACAAAACTTTTAGAGAAGAGTTAACACCACTACTCCTCAAACTCTTCAATCAAATCAAAAGGGAAGCAGCACTACCAAATTCATTTCTGGAAGCAACCCTTACCTTGATCCCAAAAGCCGAGAAAGACCCAACCAAAAAAGAGAATTACAGGCCAATCTCCCTAATGAACATTGATGGGAAAATCTTCAATAAGATACTAGCAAACAGAATACAGAGTCATCAAGAAGGTCATACACTTTGATCAAGTTGGATTCATCCCAGGGATGCAGGGATGGTTCAACATACGTAAATCAATAAATGTAATACACTACATTAACAGACTCAAAGATAGAAACCATATGGTTATCTCAATAGATACGGAAAAAACATTTGACAAAATCCAACATCCATTTATGATCAAAATCCTGCAGAAAATTGGAATAGATGGTCTGTATCTCAAACTAATAAAAGCTATTTATGAGAAACCAACAGCCAGCATTACCCTAAATGGTCAAAAACTGAAACCTTTCCCACTAAGATCAGGTACAAGACAGGGATGTCCACTTTCACCACTTCTGTTCAATATTGTGCTGGAAACATTAGCCATAGCAATTAGGCAAGACAAAGAAATAAAAGGAATAAATATAGGAAATGAAGTTAAACTGTCATTATTTGCTGACATGATACTCTGTCTAGAGGATCCTAAAAACTCAACCAAGAGACTGCTAGACCTAATCGCCAAATTTAATAGTGTAGCTGGATACAAGGCTAATGCTCAAAAATCATTAGCCTTCATATACACAAACAACAGATTCAGTGAGCAAGAAATTGGGGAATCAATCCCCTTCAAGTAGCAGCCAAAAAAATGAAATATCTAGGAATTAATCTAACAAAGGAGGTGAAAGACCTCTACTCTGAAAATTACAGCATTCTGAAAAAAGAGATAGAAGAAGATACCATAAAATGGAAAGACATCCTTTGTTCCTGGGTTGGAAGAATCAATATCATCAAAATGGCTATACTCCCACAACTATTATACAGATTCAACGCAATCCCAGTTGAACTCCCAAAGGCATATTTCACAGATCTGGAGAAAATAATTCAGAAATTCATCTGGAATCACAAAAGACCTAGAATAGCAAAAGCAGTTCTAAGCTATAAGGACATGATGGGGGTATTACAATTCCCAACTTGAAACTGTACTACAAAGCCACTGTGATAAAAACCACATGGTACTGGTAAAGCAACAGACCTGAGGACCAGTGGAGTAGATCAGAAGATCCAGAAACAACTCCAGACACACTGTGCTATTTCATTTTTGACAAAGGAGCCAAATACCCTCAGTGGAGAAAGGGTAGCCTCTTTAACAAATGGTGCTGGAAAAACTGGACTTTAACCTGCCAAAGACTAAAGCTAGACCTAGCTCTTTCACCGTGTACTAAAATAAAATCAAAGTGGATTAGGGACCTAAATATTAAAACAGACACACTAAATCTGCTGCAAAACAGGTTAAGTAAAACTCTTGAAGACATTGGTTTGGGGAAAGATTTCATGAACAAATCCCCCATAGCACAAGAATTGGTAGAAGAAATCAATAAATGAGATCTCATCCTACTGAGAGGTTTCTGCACAGCAAAAGAAACCACCAGCAAAGCGAAAAGGCAACCAACAATATGGGAAAGAATCTTTACCAGTCAACTCTCAGACAAAGGGCTACTATCTAGAATATATAAAGGGCTCAAAAAAATTAATCCACCCAAATTTAAAGATGCAATTCAAAAATGGGCCTCTGAAGTGAACAGACACTTTTCAGAGGAAGAAATAAAAGCAGCTAAGAAGTATATGAAGAAATGTTTAACATCACTAGTCATTTGAGAGATGCAGAAGAAAACAACATTAAGATTTCATCTCATTCCACAAAGAGTGGCTGCCATTTCAGAATTATCCAGCAACAAATGTTTGCGAGGCTGTGGAGAAGAAGGAATTCTTCTCCACTGTTGGTGGGACTGTAGACTCATACAATCCCTGTGGAGAACAGTTTGGAAATTCCTCAAAAAGCTAGGATTGGAGGTCCCATTTGACCTGGCCGTCGCTCTGCTAGGTATATACACACAAGAATTAAAAGACTCATATCACAGTGATGTATGTGCACCATACATATGAAAATAATGAGATTATAACAAAAAAGAAAGGAAACAAAGTTTATGTATATAGGGGGTGGGGGTCGTAGGGTGGGTAGGGCTATGGGAAAAAATGAGAATTAAGTTGTGTCATATACTGGTACAAATTCTCATTGTTGAATGCAATCATGATACGTATATGTAATGTACCAATAAAGATTTCAATTTAAAAAAAGAAAGATAACAATTAAGAAAACCAAAGCAAAACAAGCCCTCAAATAACAACAGAGGAAAACTCCCGAGATGGCCTGTGCTGGATTCCCGGTGTAATCTGCAGTATATCTGGTGTTTAGATGAAGAGGCTGTTTCTGTACAGTGAGTAGGTGCTTCCTGCTGGGCTCCGATGGCTCAGACTGGGAAGAAAAGATGATTAAAACCACCACCATGTTACCGTCCTCGAAGTGACTGCATCTGCCTCATTCCACCCGACCAAAAATATCTCAAATGGGACCTCATTTTTTAAAAAGCTTCTAAGGAAAGGAAAGGAAACCAGCAAAGGAAACCATCAACAGAGCAAAAAGGCAACCAACAATGTGGGAAAAAATCTTTACCAGCTGTTTCTCAGACAAAGGGTTACTATCTAGAATATATAAAGAGCTAAAAAAAAAAAATCAGCCCACCCAAATTTAAAGACCTAATTCAAAAATGGGCATCTGGAATGAACAGATATTTTTCAGAGGAAGAAGTAAGAGTAGCTAAGAAGCATATGAAGAAATGCTCAACATCATTAGTCATTTGAGAGATGCAGATGAAAACCACATTGAGATTTCATATCACTCCACAAAGAATGGCTGCCATTTCATAATTAGCCAGCAACAAATGCTGGCAAGGCTGTGGAGAAGAAGGAACCCTTCTCCACTGTTAGTGGGACTGTAGACTAGTACAACCTCTGTGGAGATCAGTTTGGAGAATCCTCAAAAAGTTAGGGTTGGAGGTCCCATTTGACCCAGCCATTGCCCTGCTAGGTATATACACACAAGAATTAAAAGATTCATATCACAGTGACATATGTGCACCCATGTTTATAGCAGCTCAGTTTGTGATTGCTACATCTTGGAAACAACCCAAATGTCCATCAACTGGAGACTGGATAAAAAAGCTGTGGTTCTTCTACAGGATGGAGTATTACTCTGCCATAAAAATGATGAGTTTGAATCATTTATACTTAAATGGACATAACTGGAGAATATTCTCACAAATGAAATAAATAGGTCACAGATAGGTAAATATCGCATCTTTTCTCTGGTATGAGAAAATAAAGATGTAAATGAGTTCTAGAATGTGTGTTATATATTGTGAAATAGAAAATACTCAAAGTGAAATGGGATGAAGGGGGAAAATAATGAGATTATAACAAAAAAGTAAGGAAACAAATTTTATGTATATAGGGGGTGGTAGGGTGGGTAGGGCTATGGGAAAAAGTGAGAATTAAGTTGTGTCTTATGCTGGTACAAATCCCTATTGTGGAGTGCAATCATGATGTGTATATGTAATGTACCAATAAAGATTTCAATTAAAAAATATATCCTCCCCCCAAAATGTTATTAGTATTTTCATTTTGTGAATAAGGAAGTAGAAGCACAAAGAAAGAGAATGGGAGAGATAATTTAAATATTTTGCTACATGCTCGAGTGCAATTGGAATTTACAAGGCTGTATGTAATTCTCACAGCAATTCTGTAGTATATCCTTATCACAGTGTCGTTTTTAAATTGATTTTATTGGTGTATTTTATACATGCATTACAATCACATTCAACATTACAGGTTTCTACCACTACATGACACATCTTGATTTTCATTTTTTCCCATTCCCCTGCCCTCCCACAATGCCCCAGTCTATATATACATAAGCTTTGTCTCCTGTTTTTTGTTTTAACAATCAAATTATTTTTGTTTTTCCAACTTTATAGCCAATGAGTGGTGTAGGCAGATATGTACTGGCCTGTGAAGAAATGCATCTGATATGTTTGTGGAACATCTCAAAACCCATGGTGACAAGAACAGATTTTTAATGTGGCCATAGGCAGGACAAGAGTCTGAGTGGGGATCAGGCTCAGATTCTCCTTTTGTGTACAAATTCAGCAGGGGTGTGTTAGGTGGATAAGATGGGAGCATCTAGAGTGAGAGGAGCCAGCCGGATCGATTATATTTCCCACTGAACAGGTAAGCAGGTGTTAAGCTCCCATGATGGGGGAATGAAGACTGGCAGAAACACGGACATTCTGAAAGGCCATTTATTTAGAACATCAGTCTTATAGCTGGGCTGTTGTTGAAATTTCATTAATCAGTATTACTTGGGCTGCTTTGATAGAGCAGATTGTATCAGTATTGCTGTTTTAGAAACCATATAATATATCTAGGAAGAAGGAGATGCTGGCCAGGCAGTTTGAGTCAGCAATGGTTTAATGTTCAATTCCTCCAGTTTGTGCTTGTAGCCATGGAGGCCAGCTCAATGTCATGATTCAGGTCAAATTTTGAATTTCCTCTCAGTCTGTATATCAGATTCTAAACTGGTTCTTTCTTGTACTTGGATTACTGGGATCTGGGGGAAAGAGATGAATAGAGCCCATGAGATGAGCTTGCTTGTGTCCTTATTCATCATTTGGTATTTGTTTGTTGAGTTCCTGCAGGCTGCCATGAACTCTTTTTTTTTAAAAAAAATTCAAATCTTTATTGGTATATTATGAATACACATCATCATCACATACAACAATGAGAGTTTGTACCAGAATATGACATGACTTGATTTTCATTTATTCCCCACTGCCCCCCGCCCTGCAACTCCCATCCCCTACGTACATAAGCTTTGTTCCCTTTTTTCTTTATTACTATCACATTCTTTCCCCCCTCATTATTTACTGCTATACCCTCTTTACTTTTAAATATTTTTTATTTCACAATATGAACTATATATACTAGAATTAATTTCGTGAACTCTTGAAAACTGGGCAGAGAGCAGTGGGGAAACTCTCATGGAATGTTCATCTCAGTAAAGCCCACTCCCTCGGACCAAGGAGAGAGTGTGGGCTGTTCTTGCTGTGAACAGACACACGGCGATGAACCCACAGATGCAGTAGAAACTGTGCTGAGAAATCCCTGCTCTTCTCTGGAGATGCACATTTTGGTTGAAATTCACGTAGTCACACAGTGACTAGTCTTCAGAATGTGATGTTGATGCACCCTCAACCTTTGTAGAGGGAAATTGAAATGTAAGAGACCAAGTTGGCCTTGACCCTGTAAAGCTGAAAAGCCAGTTTTCTTCCTTCTTCTATGGGCCACTTTGGGGCTTCATTCTGGTTTCTGTGACTTGAGGAGATACAGTTGCTTGGGGAGTGGTTTTATGGAGAAGGTAGGAGTTCATAAAAGGCCCTACTATCAGCACAGTGAGTGTAATTTGAAGCAATCTCACAGACACTGAATAAGACATTTTATTCTTTATATATTTATTATCTTTGAAATATTCTGGCTTAGTGAATATGGAAAACAAGAATCAAGATACATTAGGCACAGGTACAAATTCTTAATGATGAATGTGATCATCATGTATTCATTCCTAAAAGGTACTCATAAATCCAATTTATTAAAAAAAAACCTGACAGAATACAAACCTGGAAAACAAACCTGTTGTGTTTAAAGAGAGACAATTTATTATTAACATTTAAAAACCTATAACCCACCATTCCCAGGCTTGATTGTTTTTCAAGATTTCTTTGTTCACTTGGGCTTTAGGTCATTTCTAGTTTGTCTAATTTACACTTTGGAAAAAAGTAGATGACCCCCAGGGCTGAGCTTTCACAAGAACGGTGCAGCTTCCCTCCTCTTGTTCCTTCCACATGCACAGTGTGTTTTCTCTGGCTGCATGTCTTCTGTTGTCCTTTCCCTGAATGCCTGCTGGTCCTGCAGAGACTGGTGAACCTGTTGTTCTGGCACAGGGAAGGCTTCAGTTCATTTTCCTTCCTGCTGAGACCGTCCTCCTGTTTCTGAGTCTCTGTTGTCCTGTTCAAGTCTACATAGAGCTTTAATTCTCAAGGTTCCCACAAAGCTTTCCTTTTTAGGAGCACCTTCCCCTGTGGTCAAGGAGTAGAACCACCTTTGGACTAGGAAGAAAACCCTGAACCCAGTCCTTGCCCTTTGTGTATTAGCAACACTGGATAAGCCACTTGAAAGTCTCAATTTTTCATCTATAGCAAAAGGAATGATTTCCTTCCGTGTGAGAAATGCTGTGAAGAGCATGTATGACCACAGATGTAAAAGGCATGTAAACTGAACACACAGTAGAGTGTTTGGTCCAGTTTGTTTGATCCAGGATTCAGACAAACGACTTGTCTCAGGGGGTGGGAGGGCACATGTCTTTGAAGAAGAGCACAGAGGGAACAGTGGTGAGGACTGTGTGCGGTAGGAAGGGCTGTGGTGACACGGGTTCAGCTGGTGTTGTTTTACAGTTCAGAGCCAGTAGAAGGCTCTTCTCCAGCCTCTGTACAGACTCAGCACGGCCTCATCTGGGTGAGGGAGCTGCTGCCAGGGAGCGGTGAAAAATAGCTGGTGACTTACTGGTATAAATTCTCATTGTTGAGTGCAATCATGATGTATATATGTAATATACACTTGGCTCACTTGGTCTGTTCAGGCTGCTATCACAGCTACACCCATAAGCAAGGTGGCTTGTAAGCCACAGGAATTCTTTTCCCCACAGCTCTGGAGACTGGGGAGCCCACAATGAAGCAGATTCAGCATCTGGTGCAGGTTCACTTGCTGGGTCAAAGATGTCCTTTGTTTGTGATGGGACATAGAATCAGAGGAAAGAAAGCATCTCTCTGCAGCATCCCTCATAAGAACCTGGGGCTTCATTCCCAGTGTGCTAATCACCTTTCACTGGCTCTACTTTCTGACACAATCATCTTGGTGACTAGGTTTCAGCATATGCATTTGCATGTGATACAAACACCCAGGCCTTAGCAATGCACACTTCTGGGGGAAGTCAGGAGCAAGCCTCACTTATGGGTGTAGCTGTGATAGCAGCCTGAACAGACCAAGTGAGCCACTCCCTGGCAGCAGCTCCTTCACCCAGCTGAGGCTGTGCTGAGTCTGTGCAGAGGCTGGAGAAGAGCCTTCTACTATCTCTGAACTGTAAAGCAACACCAGCTGAACCTGTGTCACTACACCAGCATTGTATGTTGAGAGGGCATAGCGCTAGTGGGACATTGGACTGAGTCTTCCTCCTCAGGGAGCATTCTAAAAGTAAGTACTATGGAGCTCTGAGGGCTGTTGGTAGCTTCTTGTGAGGCATTCCCTGGGCCTCATCAAAAATAGCTGGTGACTTACTGGTGTAAATTCTCGTTGTTGAGTGCAATCATGATGTGTATATGTAATGTACCAATAAAGATTCCAATTAAAAATAAAATAAAAATAGCTGGTGACTGTGACAGGACTGAGAAATACTGCTCTACTCAAATAGCATCAGAGCTTACTGAATCTGAGAATAGTGAGACCAGGGAAACTGGAATGACACAACAGAAAGCCCCATTTTTTCAGGTGCCTCTGAAACTTTAATGGTTGATGGAGAAAAGGACATAATTTAGAGTTTGGTGAGTTAGGTCTCACATGTACATGGCTCTTCCTTAATAGAGAATCCTGAAAAACACAGAAGACCCTCAGTGTGGATAACACCAACACAATAGGGCTCAGTGTGAGTGGACTGTTCTGAGAAGTCCTGTCATTTCTGGTCTTTTAGAGGTCCTCCTAAAAATCCTCCTCATTAGTCACATTATAGATGCTGATATAGGTGATGGGGCAGTGATGGGCTGTCCTTTCTCTCCAGAAGTGATTTAGGATATAGGGATGACCTACCCATCAAAAGAGAACTATGGTTGCTTAAGTTAAGGTGTAAAAGTGTTAAGCTTTCCATTAAAAATACTGATCTAAAATATTATATAAAGTTATAGTCAGACTAATATGAGGCACATAAAGCTTAGAGGGTAGCTAGTTACTTATATGGAAAAAGCAGCTACAATAGAACTAAAGGAAAGAAAATTGTTAGAGAAATAGAGAAGAGACAGTGAGTAGTTACAAGATACTGGAAGAGAAAACTAAGTGAACATGTGTATGAGTTTCCTGGGGAGTCCTAAGACAGAGTCATCAAAATGGTGGCTTAAAGCACAGATTTATAATTTCACGGTCCTGGAGGCTGGAAATCTGAAATCTCAGCATCAGCTCACCAGTCTCCCTGATGGTTCCAGGATAGGATCCTTCCTTGGCTCCTTTAGCTTCTAATAGTTTCTGCTGTTCTCTGATTTTCTTTGATTTATAGATGCATTATTCCGGTCACATGGTTGTTTCCCCTCTTTATATCTGTACACAGTCTCTTTTAAGAGATCACAAATTTTCATGGATTAAAGCTCACCTTAGTGACTTTATTTTAACCTGAGTACCCCAGAAAACTTCTATTTCCAAGTATGATCACCTTTCAAGGTACCACAGTTTAAGACTTTAAATACTTCTTTTGTAAGATAAAATTGCACTCATGACAGCTTACTAGATTCAAAATGGCAGGTGAAAGTTGAATTGCCAAAAAGTAACAAACTACTCACACAGGAGGAAACAACTGTTAGGAATATGTCAAAGGAAAGAATGAACCACAGTGGGGAGCTAAGGAATACAGTGTTTCTTAGGGTGATGCCTAGGTTTGCTAATTCAGCATGATTCAATTGGGGCATAAAGTCATGGAATATGCAGAGTGTCATCATGAAATGGTGAGTAGTCTATGTTGCCTGGAAAATAGTCTTAGGAGGCAGGGGCAGGAGGATGGATTGGGCTTATGTTATGTGGGACTTTGTATTGCTATTGAGGAATCTATGCTGCAGTTTGGTAAGGAGTGGTTTCTGTGCATCTCAATGATATAATCAGAACTTACAGTAAGAAGTTTAATCTCAGATGGCTGGAAGATACATTGAATGTGGAGAAATGAGACATTAGGATTCCAAGTGGAAGCTATTTGAATAGAGTAGGTGAGATATGAAGAGGTACTCTATGTGGGGGGCGGTGTGGCCTGGCCCAGGAGAGAGCCACTAGTAGAGGCTCATTGTTTTTGGGTCTGGTTTTGCAGCTAGGAAGAAGGACTCTATGTTCTATTCAGTTGTGGACCTTGTTGGAGAGATTGGTTAGGGCACCTGGTGTCAGTAACTAGTAGAAGCAGCCTGGTTAAGACAAGTCTTTTGTGGATATACCATTGAGAAAGATTCTGATAAATTGCTAGATAGATTTGGAGGAAGTCAGGAAAGGTTAGATCAAGGAATGATCTGCATATTTGAAGTTAGCCAATAAATTAGATAACGTTCTCTGATGGATTTTTCAGTGCACTGTTCTGTCACACCAAATTAGATTTCACAGTCTAAGGGAGTCTTCCTGTGGAATGGAAAGACTTCAGACCATGGGTCCAAAGTAATCACCATCTTGAGAAACATTCACTTCTATTGTGATACCATGCTATTTATTTTGTATAGACAACCAGGACCAAAAGGAAAAATTGCACCACACTGAATTTTTGCTGTATTTTCTTTGGAATCTTTGCATGGTCCAGTGGAGGAAGTGACAGTTGTTGTAACCCATCTCTGTTCAAAATAAGTCTAACTTTGAATTAGAATTGGGTGTTCTCCAAGATTTGAATTCCATTGTCTTTTTCCTGTGATTAGCTGGAAATATTTTCTGCTATGTTTTCAGAGAAGGTGAACCTGATTCACAAGGACTTTAACACAGTGAAAAAGGCAAACACAGATTGCTGACATCTGTTCTCAAACCTGAGAAAGTCCCCTATATTTATTGACTTCACTGGCTGGTTGAGGCAACCAGTAATGAGTCGTAGCTGAGACCAGAGGGACTGAAAGTATCTAACTTGGACTGAGATGTTTTCATGTAATGTGCTACCAGAGAAATTTTCTTCTCTCTTATTATCAGTTATTAGTGGGGAAAGACAGGAAATGATAAACTTCTATAGAAGGATCTAAAATGTGGCATGTTGCTGGCTTCTGGTTTTAGACATGAAATACCCACAAACAACTCTGTGTTTGGTATTTTCCTGTAGAGCCTCAAGATGCACCAGTTTGACAGTTAGTGTGATGTACTTATAAGTACTGTTCCTTTAGAGCTGGCTTCTCTATGCTGGGTGATCTTTATTATGGTGATAGTGTTATGCTAACAGCAGGAGTTGAGTTGAGGAGCTTCCCCAACCTGATCAGCGCTGCCTGACACTCATGAACTTTCAGCATGAAGATCTTAGGGGCATTTGTTGGGGATGGGATGCAAGGATAGAAGGCCAGTCTTAAGGTATTTTACCCGTTGAGGAAGTGTTGTCTCCCATTTTTTTTGGCAGAGACTTCTGTTTTTTATGTTTAACATAGATAAGAAGTCCAGAAGAGAGAAAAGAAAGTGATTCCAGGGACAAATTATGAGGAGTGGGCAAAGACAGCTCTTTGGTCATGGCTTACTCCTCCAGGTGTCCTGTGAGGATGCAGGCCTCAGATTCTGCTCTTGTCCTGAGCTACTGGGAGCTTCCAGATAAGGGTTATCTTCGACTTTGGGCTTCTTTCTTCCTGGATAGCATGGCTTTTGGTCTTTAGAACTTCTCACAAGGTCAAGGGAGAAAGGAAAGTCATAAATGTTCTACTAGAGAGTGTGCTGTTTAGCAGAAATAGAAGCATCTGTTTCTTATCTCCTTTAATCCTGTGTGCCCTTCCTAAGTGTAGATATTATATAATTTTACACACTGTAAAATTGAGGTGTGAGGAGGTTGACCTATCTGGCTGTGTTCATGAAAGTTTTAAGAGGTAGAAGCCAGATTACCACCAGGTCTGGCATTTCCCTGTGCTGTTCATTAGGCTCTTTGGGACAGGAATTCCAGTTATCAGCTGGGGATGAGCTTTCTATTTTTGATGCTCAGGTTCCTGTTTTGAAGACAGCGGTGATAATTTAGACCCAACTCAAAAAGATTTCTCAGGGCTAGAGCTTGTTATTGTAAAAAAAATGAAAACTTCAGAAATACATTAAATCAGAGTTTATTGTAAGTCAGCAGCATCAGGGATTTTTGGCTGGGGGCATTTTTCTCACTGCTTTGGCCCAGGCTTTGTGAAAATAAAGAGAAACAGGGTTAATCTCAGCCCTTCTGAACACACAGTGGTCACTTGAGGTAGATTCACTTTGTAGAATAAGTAAATAGAAAAAAGAAACACATCAGGAAGTGTACAGATATATACAGACATGAAGGATAAGCTAATTGGTTAAAAACAAAATATTCTGTCAGTAAGAGGCCTAAAATTATCCTGAAAGATTCCGAAACAGAAAGTGGATGCTTGGTTAGAGTTGGATATTGAAAGTCTCCCATTCTCTTCTGGTCATGAGTAGTAAATTATCTTAGGGATCATGGGAAAGTTTGACTAAACGTTATTAATGAGTGAAGGGCAGATGGACAAATATTCTACATATGAAGAAGGAAGGAGCTGTGACTTCAGTATCTTCTCTGACAATACATTCTAGACCAGTGGTGGCAAACCTTTGGCACACTTGCCACATGGGCATGCAGAACCATAGCTATTGACATGTGAGCCAAGTCACCACAGCACTGCCCTAGGGTTGCCTCATGCCTCCCCAGCTAGGCGTGGGATAGCAGAGCACACAGAGGTCATGAGCATGCTCAGAAAGAGTAGTGGCGCCAGGAGATGATGTCATCAGTGGTGTGGGCACTCAGTCTTTAAAACGTCTTCTGTCATTTTTCTAGGGACTCTCAGATGTGCTGTTTTGTTTACCACTAATTTAATAGAGTACCTTCTCTCTAAAGTAGATTTATAAAGCACATTTATGAATGAGGGATTGAGTGAGATTAAATATTGCGTTAAATATTATGTAGCTGGTATGCTGCAGATCTAGATTCTATCTTTGGTGTTGATGTTCTGTCTTATGAACAAGTCTGATTTGAAAGGACAGATTTAGGCACAAGAAAGGAGCGTATTGTTGGGGAGAGAAGGGAGAAGGAAAAGAAAGACACAGATAAGATAGCTGAGTGATAACAAGGAAGTGTTATAGTCTGTGATGTTTGGGGTATTTTATGATGTGTGGCTTATATTCTTATTTCTGATTTGCACATAGTGAGAAAAGAGAACCAGTTTTTGTGTTGGCTTTGAGATTCAGGTATGTTAGAATGTAGTAGACTTAATCTTTGGCAGGTTGAAATCCAGTTTTTCCAGCTCCATTTGTTAAAGAGGCTCTCTTTTTTCCAGTGAGGGTGTTTGGCTCCTTTGTCAAAGATGAGGTGGCTCAGTCTGTCTACAGTTGTTTCTGCACCTCCTAATCTATTCCCTTTGTCCTTGGGTCTGTTTGCCAGAACAATGATGTTTTTATCACAGTGGCTTTGTAGGATAGTTTCAGGTTAGGGGTTATGTTACCTTTGCAATGTCTTTGTTACCGGGAATTGCTTTTGCTATTCTGAGTCTCTTCTGGCCCCAATTAAATTTTTGGATTATTTTCTCCAGTTCTGCGAAACATGAAGTTGGGATTTCAATTGAGATTGCACTGAATCTATATAGTAGTTTTGGGAGTCTGGCCATTTTCACTGTATTGTTACTTCCTATCCAGGAACAAGGGATGTCCTTCCATTTTCTGACATCGTCTTTGATCTCTTTTTTCAGAATGCGTAGTTTTCAAAGTGGAGGTCTTTTACTTCCTTTGTTAGATGGATTCCTAGGTGTTTCATTCTTTTGGATGCTATTGTGAAAGGAACTGTTTCCCCAATCTCTCTCTCAGTGAGTCTATTTTTTTTGTGTATAAGAAGGCTATTGATTTTTGAGTATTGGCCTTATATCCAGCTACTCTATTAAATCTGGTAGTTAAGATTAACAGTCTTTTGGTAGAGTGTTAGGGGTCTTCAACATAGAAGATCATGTCACCAGCAAATAAAAGAATGGATGGCTGCTATCAAGAAATTAACTAATAACAAATGCTGGCAGGGCCGTAGAGAAAGAAACCCTTCTCCACTGTTGCTGGGGATGTAGACCAGTGGAACCATTGGGATTGGAGAACCCATTTAACCTTGCTGTTTCCCTGCCAAGTGTATTCATGAAAGAATTAAAAGCATCATAACGCAGTGACATGTGTGTACTCATGTTTATAGCAGTAGAGTTTGTAATAGCTAAATCTTGAAAACAGCCCAAATGTCCATTAACTGGAGACTAGATAAAGAGGATGTTTGCTTTTTTCTAAAAAAATAGAATATTACTCAGTCATAAAGAATGATAAATTAGAGACATTTATAGCTAAATGGATGCACACTAAGTTCATACTCATAAGTGAAATAAGTAGGACACATATGTGTATATACCATATCATTTCTCTGGTGTTAGAAACTGAAAGTGTAAATGAGATCCACAATGTATAATACATACTATGAAATAGGAAGAAAATCTTCAAAGCAGAAGGGGAACTGAGTGAGGCAGGGAAAGGCAAAGAAGGGAAAGAAAAAATTTGAAGATAAAAAGTAAAAATGGAAACAAAGCTTATGTATATGGGGAGTGGAGAAGTTGTAGAAAGAGCAGAGAAATGGGAAAAAATAAGAAGATACATCATGTACAGGTGCAAATTCTCAATGATGAATGTGACCATAATGTGTACTTAACATGTGTCAATAAATGCAACTAAAAAACTAATAGAATCTAGTAGAACACACAGCCTTGCCAGATCCTGGCTGGCAGAGGGTATGTGGTGACAGCTATGAGGGAAAGTGACATAATCACATCCTGGGATGTCAAAGTGCCCACATCTGCCAATCAGAATGGCACTCAGCCTCCACACTCATCGTGAATGCCACCTCCTCCATGGAGGCCTAGATTCTGCCACCCTGGTGCCTTATTTCATTTCTCTAAACAACCAGGGCCCTTTTGCTCTTTCTTTAAAGATGTGGCATGTTAAGCCGGGTTTCCCAGTGAGCACTGTCCATGCGTGACAGATGATTAGAGACCTGCTGTAGGGAAAGAACTACTTTACCCACTTCCAGTGGCTCCTGAAGCATCTAGGATAGAAGTGGTACTAAAATTATATTTGTGGAATTGAGTAAAGAAGAGAGAAGTGTGATGGTGAAGCTCACATACCACAGACTCAGTAGTTCATGCCTATGAAGGGGTGGATGGCAGCTGAGATCAGAACTGCAAATGCTTTTCCAACAAGCCTTTCTTTCCCTCCTGTTTTCCGTATTTCTAATCCTAGAGGGATAAATTTGATCGTTCTCCCCTTATCTACACAGGGAGTAGAGGAAAAGGATAGAGAACCATCACTTACTAAAGACCCACTATACATTTGTCCATATTGGATTTAAAAAAAGATTATAAGATGGCATTAATTTCAGAGCAGTGTTTCTGTAACAATATTGTTGTCATACAAATATGTCAGGCATAAGTGCCTCTTTTGTTTCGATAAAGGAGCTCTAGGGTGTAATGGGAGACTCTGTTCAGCTCTGTCTTGGTGCCACTCAAACTTCCTCTCCCAAACACCCCCCTGCCCCAATGTCTCCACTCAAGAGCGGTCACTCTCTTCTGAATTTAGTTTAGCAAATTCTTTTTATGGCTTCAGCATGCCCTGTAGAGTCTCACTGTAACTCCTAATTTTATTAATATTTTTTACTTAAGAAACAGAGAAATTTCTCTAGTAGGGCACGTGAAAAATTTCCCGTTCAATTATCTGGCCAATAATTATACCATCCTAATGTACTTGTCACCCTTTAACATAGATGTTATCCTTCTTATTTCCCACTGGAGGAATACATGCAGAAAGGGGACTTCATGTGCAACAGGTAGAGGCAGAGATGGGATTGAATGCAGATTAGTCCCATACCTCAGCCCATACTGTGGGCTGCTTTGTGGATCCATCTCTGCTCCACATCTTTGTAGACCATTTCTGATGAAGAGGCATTCAGTCAAGAATCATCAGTGAATTTACTAGAACCAGGGCCCAGGGAATATTTGGGGATGGGGAAGGGCCCGACAAAGATGAATAGTTTTATTCCCAGGCTTATAGTCTGGCCACAGAAATGGAAATCAGTCTGAGAAAACAAATTTTCCATTCCAATCCCAGGTGGAAAAGGTAGAATTTGGTAGGGAGGAGAAAGTCCTGTAGCCTTCAAGAGACCTTAAGGAGAAAGACAAAACAAGAAAGTGAAGACGTTTTGGACAGTGACTGACCCCCTGCCGTCCTCTGTCCATTTCTTGCTGGATGATGGAGGAGACTAGTCCTTGCATTGTGAAATATACATCTTTGATTTTAAAAAGAGGCTGAGCCAATTGTGGAGGTGCAGCTATAATCCCAGCACTTGGGAGGCTGAGGCAAGATCACAAATCTGAGGCCAGGTTGAGCTACCCTGGGACCTCCAGGCCTTCCCAAATGATATAGTGAGACCCTGTCCCAGCTCCAAAGCCAGGCTGTGTCTGTCCTTAAACTGAACTGTACTCTTGGAGTTGACAGAGGAGAGAAACAGGGTTTTACAGAGTGCTTTGGAAAAATCTAATGTTGCATTTACAAAGATTACATTGTCTAGGAAAGGAAAAGACTTTACACTACCTTGTCTGTGTTTTCCCTAACCTTTCAGATGCCCCTGAGGGCTTTGAGGGGGAAGTGTGGAATGTTGGGCATTGACTATTACAAAACCAGTTCCTGTGTACAGAGTGATATTCCCCCCCTCTGCACTTTGGCTTAGTCTTTATTTCTTTGATTCTCTGATGTATTCCTTCTTTTTTAAATGATATGCTATGTGTACCATTTAGACATCTGGCTTTAGTAGAAATGTCAAAATATTTGCTTTGTAAGTTTGAGAAGAGAGCAGGAGATGGGAAGAATGAGGAGACTGTTAAGCAGTAGGGATGGAGTACAAAGTGGGGAAGGGAAGAAGAGAAAGGTGTGGGCCCGAGTGGTGGAGGAGGAGTTCAGACACTGAGCTGTCTGCTGCTTG
>PVIR01015017.1:0-39164 GCA_004026965.1 Petromus typicus | reverse complement strand
TCACGCCTGTAATCCCAGCACTCGGGAGGCAGAGGCAGGAGGATTGTGATGTGAGTTTGAGGCTGAGCTCAGGGCCAGCCTGAACCACAAAGCGAGACCCTGTCTCAAAAAACCTAAAGAAAAAAAAAAATACCTTCAAACTAAAGGAAGAGAGGTCTACATTGGCTTGTGATCTCATAGGGTTCTATCCACGGTTGAGTGGCTCAGTGGCAGAAATGTCATAGCAGAAGAGCCTAGCAACAAAAGCTCCTCAAACTCGGCAGCCAGGAAGAAAAGAGCCAGAAATAAGAACACACTTTTTCAAGTCATATCCTCAGTGATCCACCTTTTCCCCACCAGGCCTCAACTCCTAACAACACATTCAACTACAAACTCCCCCATGGATTAATCCACTATGAGCCTAATGTCACCATGTTCCTGTCACTCATGAAAAGTAGTGTTGGGGGGGGCATTTTGATCTCAACCTTAACACTTTGAAAGCCAAAAATATTTAACATTTTTCCGTTCAAGAAAAGTCTGCAGTTCCTCCTCTAGCACAATGACAAGGGCACTTTTAATAGGTGCTATGAGGCTCAGATTCCAGGCTAACTTCACTTGGGATATGTTGTAATGAGTTTAACCTCCACAGATATTATCTATAATGGTAATGCATGTCAAAGGGATAGTTTTTTTCCCCACTAAAGACCTTTTCCTTCACTTTAATTTTTAAAATGTACAATGTTTTGTTTGGATTCCATTCTCACTATGTCTAGACAAAACCACTTATCTCTCCTATTAATTGAAATGGAGCAATTAATTTTATAATAAAGTCTTTCTGCACAACACAGACATTATGTTCTGTTTTATTTCCGGAGGATAAGAATGTAGACCGTCTATAGATTGGAAAACTGCTTACTATATAAGGGTTTACTGACATTATAAGAATGAAACTTTAAAGATTCAAAAGTTTTACAGTACTATATATTTCTACAAAATAAAATTTCCACTCTTGTGGGTAACACAAATATCAATGAGTTAGCAGAGTATGTTTTCTGGCAGTGTGGCAAGAAATGACAAAGAGGCAGCAGGGTGCAGCACAGGGACCAGTGGTGACTCGACATAGCTGCTGATTAAAGGTGAAGCCGGGGATTTAGCTCAGTGGTTCTGGCGCCAGTCTTGCAAGTGCAAGGGCCTGGGTTCGATTCCCAGTGACCACATACCTATCCTGGGCATGGAGACTCACACCCCAGCAGCAATCAATACCACATACCACAGTGCCAGGCGTGGTGGCTCACGCCTGTAATCCTAGCACTTAGGAGGCAGAGACAGGAGGATTGCTGTGATGCGAGTTTGAGGCTGAGCTAAGGACCAGCCTGAACTACGAAGCGAGACCCTGTCTCAAAAAATAAATAAATGAATAAATAAAGGTGAAGCCAGGGAATTTACTGTACTCCTGGAGACCCCACAAAACAGTAACTTTCTACAATGTTTTGACAAGCGGCTATTAGACTATTTACCATGAAATGCTAAGCCTATAACGCTAAACATCCATTTCTACCACAGGACAACTCACACCTCTTATGTTCTGTCACCTTATCCTAAACTGAGGGAGTGGCATAGGTCTTTTTCGGGATTGGGTGGTTGGGTGGTTGGTTGGTGACAAGTCCTCGCTTTGTAGTTCAGACTGGCCTCGAACTCACTCCATAGCTCAGGCAACCCTCTTGAACTCAGCAATCCTCCTGCCTCTGCCTCCCAAGTGCTGGGATTACAGCTGTGAGCCACCACATCTGGCACTGTGGTACATGGTTACCAGGATCGAACTCAGGACCTTGCACTTGCCAGGCAGATGCTGAAACTAACTGAGCTAAATCCCTGGCCCTGGTAAAGGTCTTTTCTAAAGTTCATTTCAACTTAAAAATACAGTTCCCACCTGGTGGCTACTGTATCTAGACAAATAGATTTAAAATAAGACACATGACGTTAGGCTTTACAAACGAGGCTTATAGTGGCTGCTCACCAAGTCAAATGTGGGAGAACGCAAAAGGTCCGCCTGTGTGCAGGAGATCTGGAGGAACCATAGGATTACATCTCAGGTCCTCATTCCAAGAAGGAGAAGTCAGAGGAAGAAAAGGTGACACATCCCAAGCAGGTCCAAAACCTATCAGGGAAAACTTCATTAGACCTTAAGGCAGGAAATACCTTTTTGGTTTGACTCTGTCCTCCAGGCCCACTGGAACAGTGGCTCTGTGCACAACCCCACCTCTGAAACAGCGTTCTCATGACCTGCCAAAGTCCAGGGACAATCCCCCCTTCTGGTTACAGGTTACAGACTTGCTCCAGCACTTGGTAGCTCTGGCAGCCCTGATGAATGACCTCTGTGTCACTTCTGGGTCATTATCTTTTCTTGAAGAAGAGTATATATTAGGAGCTGAAATCCTTCTGATTTCCCCCTGTTGGGATGGAAATTATCAGAAATCTGTTCTCCATTGTATTTCTCTATACCTTTATCTCTTTTTAATAATTATGCTTTTTTTGTACACTGGTAATGAAAGTAAATTAATATCTTCTAAAAGAATCTCTAAAGTGTAAGGCCATTTTTCTATATACCCAAAAGATTATTTTCACATTTAATAAAGTGGGTAATTACTTAATAGAATCTAGTACCTAGTCCAAATCCAAAATTTCCCAGTTATTAAAAAAAAATACTTTTGCAATTGTTTTATCCAAACCAGAGCCAAATCCAGGACAGGGCGGTTGTTCCACTCCTGTCCTGTTGTTGTGCTCCTTTAAATCTTTTTTAATCTGAAAGAAAAATCTCCTTTCCGCTGACTGACTTGTTAATGACACATGGCCAGTAGTCATCACTTCTGGATTTGCTTTCTTCTCATATTTCTTTAGCTTATTCATCTCTTTTTTGCTGGAAACTGGAAGTTACAGCAATGACTTGATTATATCCAAGTTAAACCTTTCTGAACAGATGAGGCATCATCAGAGGATACTGAATCTCTGAGAGTAACCATATCCCTCAAGGTGCTAAAATTTGATTTTTCAGCTTCCAGTGGAGCCACAGTGATTTACAAAACACTGAACAGCAAATATATTTTGACAAAGCAGTATGCTGTTTCCAATACCAGGTAAAACACTGTCACAGTGAGAAAACACAGACTGACTCATGGGAATACAGTCCTCCCTGGAGCAAAACCAGTCTGGACCCAGTAAGTTACATTACCTGCTAAATGTTTTCCCTAAAAAGTTAAGTATGCCAAGAACTCATAAAATATATTTAAATGAGGGTCTTTTTGATCATTAACGACCATAAATATATACAATTCTAAAAAGTTAAAATCTATCCAAATACAAACACTTATAGGTTATATATGAAGCCATTTTCAGTAGCGAGAAAAGCAAACAAATGTAAAGATGTGTTGCTCCATCCTAACTGTGTGCAGTTAAACATAGCACACACTGCACTTCTGAAACAGTTCCAAAGTCACCTGTTACTGCAGCAATGAGCTCCTTTGAGCGAGTGTCCTTAAAGCACAGTGACTCTGACTACACCTGTGGGTACTTCCTCTCTGCAAGAAATGGAAATATGAAATTCCAGATGTGAGAAATGAACAAAAGCTCAGAGCTGAATACACTCAGTGCACACTTTTGCCCATTTACCAGCCCACTAGAATCATCTGCATTGTCTACACACTACGGCACAGTCCTCTTGATAATGTCCATTTTTTTACATCTGGTTTTTCTCCATACACTTTAAAGGCCTTTAAATTTGTTTCATATCTGGCCAAACTGAAACGTTCAAGAACTTCATCTGAAATTTATAATAAAAGTCTGGAAACCAAGTTTCTTAACAAGTCAACAAAGTGTGAGCACCTGTTAATAAAAGTCTTAATATATTTTTTTCTAAAATGGGTCTCCATAGATTTTCTGTTGGGGTCAGTATCCCTAACCTCAAAACTGTTCAAGGAGTAACAACATTTCCTTTTGGAAATAAACTGCCTATCATGAGTTTTAATTTAAAATGAACCTTGGATGGTGGCAGACCCCTGTAATCCACTCTGGGAGCTGAGGGAAGGAGGATTGTGAGTTGGAGCCCAGACTGGGTATTTTAGCAATTTAGTGAGACCGTGTCTCAAAATTTGAAATGTTTTATTTAATTTTAAAAGTGCTGGCAGGTTAGTGCGGAGGCCATGGGTTCATCCCTATTTTCAGAAGGGGAAAAAAAAAAATTCAACTCAGAGAATTTGTCTTTCCCTCTCCGAGCCCAGCACATTAACCGCCAGCAGTCCTGGCCACCACACTCCCTGGTGTGAAGGCTCCAGTAACAATTTCAGGTCTCGCGTCTCTGATGAACATGTTCTCAGTTCTTTCTCTTCTCACAACCAGCTTTGCAGCTGTCTTTATGGTTTTTCTCTGAGTTCTTCAGGTTTTCTTTTCTCAGGAACTTGAAAAATGCATACAACATTCCCTGCAAAGGCTGTGAAGTTGAAATCTTTTATTGCATTTAACGATTGAGGTTCTTAGGCATCAGTAATGGTGAAATGGACTTGCAAATTTCCATCAAGAAGCTTAAATTTAGAAGACCATTTGCCCAAAGGAAACAGGAAAAATTGGTTTTTAAGTGCTCTCCTGAGTACTTCTTCACCTACAGCAATTATTGCACTGGAATCAGTATGTTATGATGCTAAAAGAACTCAATCAGAAATCCCAGTTTAGGGCTGGGGACTTAGCTCAGTGTTTCCTGCACCTGTCTTGCAAGCACAAGGACCTGGGTTCGATCCCCGGTAATCACATACCATACTGGGTGTGTAGACTCACCCCAGCAGCAATCAGTACCACACACCACAGTGCTGGGCATGGTGGCTCACGCCTGTAATCCCAGCACTCGGGAGGCAGAGGCAGGAGGATTGCTGTGATGTGAGTTTGAGGCTGAGCTCAGGGCCAGCCTGAACTACAAAGCAAGACCCTGTCTCAAAAAACCAAAAAAAAAAAGAAAAAAGAAATCCCAGTTTACCTGCTGAGCTCCACTTAATGGACCGCCTGAACCAAGTGTGACAGAGAAAGTTTCCCCCAAATCCAGAAAGCCTGCAATTCTGCTTCTAATCCACTGTCCAAGGAAAAGGAACAACTTTTTGAAGTCAAATTGAAAGCCTAACTAAATACATTAATTATGTGTTCTATATAAGTATAAATCGGGGAAGAGTTTATGAGGTCTCGCCTACAAGGACAAGTGCACTTTGCCAAAAACTGATCTGGGTTCACTAAAGTCACATTCTCCTAAGTAAAAACACAGACAGGATGAACTAAATCTTCAACAACAACTGATGTTTGTGTTGTTCTCACCTAGAGTGGGGCGGACCTGCCTCTCTCAAAAGCAGGTCTATTCTCGAGACTCATATAAACACATTTATTTATTTTTGAAGATCTTTCTTAGAAAAGGCAGTAAACTCATTTTACGAACTTAGGGGAGGATCAACAGGTAACAGAGGGAAGATTCCATCTTGTGTCATGAAAAAGACTGTGTTGTGGTAAATATGCAGAATAGCAATGTATCATTTTAACCACTTTACATGCACACTTCTCCACAGTCACAGACACTCACACTGTCATGAGACCTTCACCACAATTCACATCTGAAACCTTGTCATCATCTTAAACTAAAACTCAAATAACAAACAAGTCCCATTCTCCAAGTTCCTGTTAGTCACTATTCTACCTTTTCTTATGAATTTAATTATTCAAATCTCTCATATACACTGAATCATACTGTTAAAAAAATCATAGGAAGCTATTTTTTAGACTAATCTCTTGAACAACTGAAGCTAAAACTCAAAATGGAGTCACACACAGAGAAGTCCTAGGCCATCAAGCTGAAACTAAGCTATTTCTCTTACCTTCCAAGAAATAAAGAGTAGAAAATTTCCTTACAGATAGTTTAACAGGTACAACAACGAGGTGTGCTCTGCTTATACCTTACACACACACACACACACACACACACACACACACACACAAATAAAATTAACCTTGAAGTAAATTCACAGTAATGAGTTATTTGTCTACTATTCTGTCACTGTCCCTCCTTACAAGGAAAGTAACTTTGATAAGACCAAAGTACTTTTTTTTTCTTCAGTTTCTGTTTCCTTCAGTTTTTCCCTGTCTACAAAACCAACTTCTTGTGCAGTCCATCACAACAACACTTATTCGGATGTGGTGGTCCATGCTTGCTATCCCAACACTCTGTGAGACTAAGGCAGGAGACTTGTAAGTTTGGGCCCAACTTGGGCATCTTAGCAACTTAGTGAGACTGTCTCAAAATAAAACATAAAAAGGGAGGGGGACATACAATATAAAGTCTTTGAGTGCAATACCAGGTACTGCAAGAAAGAAAGAAAGAAAGAAAGAAAGAAAGAAAGAAAGAAAGAAAGAAAGAAAGAAAGAATTGTCTTTTATGGAATGAAGTATACAGACTGATTCCAGGACCATAAATAAAGCCAATTAAGTAAGGTCTTTAAACTATTGTCGCTCTGTCCTCTGACAGTACAATGTATGTCTGTATGTGTCTAGTTTACTCCATTTAGCAGATTATTTTTAAAGCTCATCCATGCTGTAGGCTTTCTTTCATGCATCAAAGTTGCATACTTTGTTATAACTAAACAACGTGCTATTGGATGTATATACCACATGTTGTTTATTCTTTCATCAGTGGATTTTTGTGGTGGTCTCATCTTTTGGCTATTACGACTAATGCTACTATTAACAGGGTGTAATTATTTTAAATGTTCACCCAGAAGTAAACATCACAGATTACATAGGAGTTTTCCATTTACTATTTTAAGGATTAATTAGCCAGATGTGGTGGTGCAAACCTATAACCCCAGCACTCTGGAAAGTTTGAGCCTAACAGTTGGACAATTTAGCAAGTTGGCAATATCTTATCTCAAACTTTATAAAAACAAAAAGGAGGAAGGAGCTGGGTACATAGCTCAAGTTCAAGGCCCTAGATTCAATCCTCAGCACCTCAAAAATAATAATGGTGATATTTTGAGTACTTCTGTGTTGTTTTTAACAGCTGCTGTACTATTTTACATTCCCACCACCAATAGCCATGTATACCAATCTCTGAACATTCCTGTCAACACCTGCTATTTTGCTTTTGGTTTTGGTTTTGATTTATAATAACCATCCTGTAAGAGTGAAGGGAGAATTTTAAAGAACTCATCCCACCACAACTCATCCGCTGTCTCAAAACACAGCGACTGACGGGGATACTCTGACAAAGACTGGACGGACAGACGTGTTCAGTTGAGCCTGTGGTGATTGTGTAACTGGTCCAGGTCATAGGTAAATTAGGGCTGAAATCCTTCAGGCTTTCATTCCAAGTTGTGAAGTGCCTCTCCTGGGAGAACGCAGTAACTTTTTCTTCCTGGAAATACTTTCAGCTTGCCAACCCAAGTGCCCAGAGGTCGCCTACTTTTTAATACAAAGCACCTAGGTTATTCTAGCTGGTTAACTCTCCTTCACTGAGAAGCTACAGGTGGGACTGAGAACTACAGAAGCATGAAGGTCCGTTCAGTGGTGATATTCTCTTTTTTTGAGACAAGGTCTCGTTTTGTAGTTCAGGCTGGCTCTGAGCTCAACCTCAGACTCACATCACAGCAATCCTCCTGCCTCTGCCTCCCGAGTGCTGGGATTACAGGCGTGAGCCACTACACCTGGCATTGCGGTCTGTGGTACTGATTGCTGCTGAGCGTGAGTCTCCATGCCCAGTACCGTATGTGGTTACCGGGGATCGAACCCCGGTCAATGCGCTTGCAAGACAGGCGCTGCAATCACTGAGCTAAATCCCCGGCCCCGGGGTGGATATTCTGAGAAATACATTCAATGGTTTCACAAAACCCATCCTCTATCTTTGACAGGCGGGGTCTCCACACTCTCGGCTTGAATCTGGGATCTGTGGCTGCTTCACAACTGGATGGGCCTCCTCACCGACTCTGGGCCCAGGCTCTAGGAAACTGGCAACCTCCATTTCCTGTGTCTTAGGACTCTCATTCTTGGAACTAAGCCAATGACACAGTGCAAAGCCCAAACTACTTTTGTTGTGAGAGAGAGAGAGAGAGAGAGAGAGAGAGAGAGAGAGAGAGAGAGAGAGAGAGAAGGCTTTGTAAACTGTCTTTCTCTATATTTCCAACTACACGGCCCAAAAACTCTCCGCCCCAGACAAGCTCTGCCCAGCTGCAGACCTAGGTGTCGGGCTGTTATTTTAAGCCACTCTACTTGAGGGTAGATGACTTACTAGCCGAAAGAGATAACCAGAGCAGTCTGTGATGTGAGGTGACCAGGTTCTAATCTCTCCTTGCCACAATACGCCACCGAAAGCCAAGCTTTCCCTGGACAGCCGCCATCTCTCTCGCACGCCGCAGACCAGGCCTTTTGCTCTCTTCTCACCCACCCAACCCTGCGAATTTAGGATACAGTTCAAACCAAGATAAAGACTCTGAGCCCCACCTTCTGCAGGGTCCTATCTTCATGATTTGAATTTCTCCAGGCATTTTAGACTCTCAAAGGCCACCCACACCTTAGGGCCTCCTTTGCCCCAGGCTAGCGGTGTGTAGTTTTGTGGTTTTGAAGCTCAAGAGCCAACAGATTACTCTCACTGGATCCAGAACCCACTGTCCACTTGGGCTCCCTAACTTCCCGCAAACTGGATGGGGTGCCCCCAGGCTAAGCAAAGGACAGGCGGAGGGGAAGCCACCCTTGGGCGCTGGCTGTCTCTGGTGGCTCCAGCGGACCACAGCCGCCGGCACCGAGGGGCGGAGGGGACGAGCTTCTCGGTCCGCCTGTCCGCCCTCTCCCTCCCCTCCCCGGTCTTCCCCAACTTCATTTCAGGAAGGAAACAGTTAAGAGGCTCCTGCCCTCCAGGGCCGGGAAGGGGGCGGCATTTGGGGCTCCTCCTGTCTTCCTCCCCGAGGACAGGAGGCTGGGAGTCCTCCAGTCCTGGGAAGGAGCGGAGATCTGGGGCCGAGGAGGACGCGGCCGGCGCGGAGGCGTGTTCCTGCGGACTCGTCCTCCCGCGCGAGCGCGCAGTCGTCCCTCGGGTCGGCGACCGTGCGGAGGCGGCGCGGAGGCTCCATCCATCCGGCCGGTCTGCGCGGCCGTGACGCCCGGAGCAGCGGTGTCCCTCCGGGAAGTCTTCCCGAGCCGACCCGGCCGCGCCGCCCCGGGACACCGGTCACCTTCGCGCCCCCGCCCGCGCCAGGCGCCGCCCGGACCCAGCCGTCTGCGCCCCGCCGAGCTCCACGGTCCGTGCAAGTCTGTGCCTCTGGGACGGGGCCGGGGAGGGAGCCGCCGTCGGGCCGCTCGGGGGAGGGGACCCGGGAGGGGCTGGCACCCACCTGGCCAGGGAGCCGGGGGAGGGCGCTTCCCCGGAGCGGTGCGCGGTCTGGAGAAGATGGGAACCACTTCACCTCCCTGGCCGGCTTCGGCATTTTAGTAAAGAGAAGCCCGATCGTTCTACTGGGTGTCCCTTTCCCCAGACAAGCAAGAACTTTGAGGAACATCCAGCCCTTGTCGCTTGCTCCAAAGCTACTTGTGAAACTGTCTTCCCTTAACTCGCTGCTCCCTGCGCACCCTGGCATGGGGGGGGGGGGTGGCATGAAGAACTCAGGATGGGTCGCGAGTTTGGGAGTCTGCTCTGGGGGGGCTGCGCGTTTTGTTCCGCGCTGTCCTGTAAAAGACACTTGTTGCCTTTCACGTGCGGAAAGCCAGGGCTGTTTTTAGATTATCAGACTCTGTTTACAGCATCCTAATGGCTCCCCTGATAGAGTTGGAGTGGAGGCATAGAAAAGCCAGGTAGCGTGGCTCATTTCTTACCCATGGAACAAAACCACAGAAAACTTGTAAAAAGTTGCTAGGGCGCTCTCTCTCTCTCTCTCTCTCTCTCTACTTGATTTGCGTGTGTTCCTCAGGCCATCACCCCTTCTGTTTAAGTGGTGGCTAATTGAGCAACACCTTAGCAGTCTTTTCATGTAAATTACCTACTCTAAACTCATACCATTTGGCTAAGGTTGGCATTTCCAAATTGCTAACCACAGGTAGACTTGGATCCTGACAGTCCCATTTGTCGACCAGTTCGTGTGTAAGCAGAAACGTCCAGTCTGCTCGCTTAATAATAGCTTTTGTGCTCCAGCAAATTCTTGAACTCCAGAAAGGAGGGATTCTGAAATCTATGGACCTGGTCCTTCAGGTCTAAACCTGAGAAGCTTCAGCTAGAGCAGTGGCTGATTACGACTGTGATTCAAAGTGAGTGTGACTCAGACTATAGAAGTGAGCTCGGTAGACTCATCCACGGAAGAACAGACATTTGATCGGGTTTTGTCTGGGAGAACCAAAATAGCTCCGTTGGGAGAGAGTTAGACTGAAAGGGTTTCTTCAGTCATCCACAGTATGCCTTTGGCAAAAGTCCCTTGCTTTGTGTCTTCATGTGTGTGGAAAGCTGACAAAGATTTAATCCGAAACTATTTCTACAGTAGTACCGTAGATGGTAGCTAGGGTCAGGTCATGATTGGAACCCAAAACCTTGGCTTCTTAGGTCCTGCTGTGATCAGCTGATCAAGCAAATCAGTGTACTGATCTTTGATGGGTGGCGCAGCCAGCTCAGTTCAGAAAACACCCCATATCTGACTGTCACGGATAAGGAGCCATTCTATTTCTGGAAAAGGCCTTTGTCTCTTTTTCTAGAAGAAAACTATTCCTGAATATTCCTTCCAAGTTGGGAAACAGAGAGGCTCTAGTCACTAACCAGCATAAGATATTAAAGAAGCCCCACCACCTCTTCTGTGTTCAAAGAGGAGGATGACAATGAGTTTTTTCTTGGAGTTCTGGTCTCTGCTTTGGAATGGAAGTGGCAGACATCTGTGCGAACACATTAGATGATAAAAGGCAAGAAAAGAACTCCCCACAACTAACTAACCTCTGTACAACTGAGAAGAGTACATGTCCCTAACTTTGAAACACTATTTTTTTTTACCTAATCAGAACAAATGAAGTTGTATAACCAAGTTGTGTCCTGTCGCTTCTTATTATAAAATCTTGACATAATCACTTAACTTCTTCAAGACTCAGTATCCCTCAGGAACAATGGGGATGTTGCTCCTGCCTACCTACAGTGGTAGAGTGGAGATCAGTTAACAGATACACTATTTCGCTCTGCGTAAAATGCTGTAGTGTTTCAAGTTCTTGGGGGAAATCTCAGGAGGAAAAAAGTACGCAGTACTATAGTTTGTATTTGCCTTATATCTTCTGTACCACTTGACTGCATCTTATTTTTCTCACTTATTGACCAAATCTAAGTCTAATGGTGTTCCATGACAACTGTCAGAATTCTTAACGTGGCCATTAACTTTGTTGAAAAGACTCAGTAAAAGGATGCAATTTGTTAAAATTAAGACTTGGGTATTTATGTCATAGGCATGCACACCACCTGCACAAACGGGCATATGGTTTTCATTTAAACATTACTAAAAAGCCTATAGAAAAGGAAATGTACAAAATATTGAAATAGGAAGGGCCACATTTACTTATCTTTGGTTATTCTGTTACCTCCAACTTTCCTGGTTTTCAATGTTTTTTTTTAAGGATAAAAAAAATAAAATAAAATAAAATAAAAAAACCACCCTAGACCTATTTGGCAAGAAGGTACACTTGCTCTTTGCAAATGACTGAAAAAGCCACCAGCTGGTCTTTTGAAAATGTCTAACCTCCCTCCCTAGTCTTTTGCTTCAAATGAACCCTGGAGATTTCTTCAATGTGTTGTAGGTTTAAATAAAGCATGAAAATGAGAGGTAGGGTGTTTAATGGGTAAGAGTTCAGGCTGGGAATTGAACTAACCTGGCTTCAAATGGCAGCATTGCCAGCACTCCCTGTGACCTTGATGAGCTTCTTCACCTTTCTGAGCCTCAGTTTCCAAATCTTCTGAACATAAGAGATTGTGGTATGGTGACAAGGGTCCTTGCAAACCAAACAGTATGACTAGTCTGGGAAAGTGCTTTATTCCCATTGCACTCATGAGCAAATATTGCGACAATACTTTCTGTTGTATGGAGCAACAAAACCCCCACTAGCAGACATAAATGTCACACACTACTCATCAAGGTTTTCAAAGTAAATATTTTGTCTCTATTGATTACATCATATTGGATTAAAACTAAGATTGGTAAGAAAGGGGACAATGTTGAGATTGTAACAAAAAAGTAAGGAAACAAATTTTATATATATGGGGGGGTGGTAGGGTGGGTGGGGCTATGGGAAAAATGAGAATTAAGTTGTGTCTTATACTGGTACAAATCCCCATTATGGAGTGCAATCATGATGTGTATATTTAATGTACCAATAAAGATAATTAAAAAAAAAAAACTAAGATTGGTAAATGTACAAATGCAGTTAATGATAGTTCTACTTTTAAATTAACATCTGAGCACCCAAAAGAGGGCTGCTGTGCTACACGCTAGTCCTCTGGGAGACTGAGACAAGAGGATAGTAAATTCAGTCCAGTCTGAGCAACTTTGCATTAGCAACTTAGGGAAACCCAGCTTTAAAATAAGAGTAAGAAAATGGTTAGACACATTAGCTCAGTGCTAAGGAAGGTCATGGGTTCAATTCCCAGTACCATACTAATGATAATGATAATATTAACGATACGTCCAATTTTGTGTCTCTCAACTGTCTTAAGTTTTTTGTGAGTCAGATTCTCATCAACCTGGACAGAGAGGGAAAAGAGTAACTGCTACTACTTTAAGGGGAAAAATGACATATCCTCATCAATATTATGGTCTGGACATACATAATTTATATTGAGATGAGATAGACGTAAAGGTGGGTGTATGGGTGTGGGTGTGGGTGTGTCAAAGAGAGAGATGAAGACAGAGACAGAGGGAGATCTTGCTCTAATAGGTCTTTGACTTTTCTCTCATTGTGTTCTGCCATAGGTAACCTGACACAGATATGTTTTACCTATTTACCACATAAATACAGGCTACATTGTTTATTAAACCAGTTAAGAATCATTGATTGTTTTGCCAACTGTTTGGCCAACTAACAAAAATAATTTTTTCTCTTTCTTTTTCCAGGTGTACAAGTAGTACTATCAGACATTTCTTCAAATTTGCATCAAGATGGAAACCTTTTGGCTCAGGGCGTCCTTCTGGATGGCACTGGTGGGGTGTGTGACCAGTGATAACCCTGAAGGACACAGCACAAACCTAAGCAATCACGTGGACGGCTTCACCCCCTTCCGTGGGACAGAGCTCAACTTCCTGGTTACCACGCATCGGCCCACTAACTTAGGGCTGCCCAGCAATGGCTCCCTGCACAGCTATTGCCCACAGCAGACTAAAATCACTGCAGCTTTCAAATACATTAACACTGTGATATCTTGTACTATTTTCATCGTGGGAATGGTGGGGAATGCAACTCTGCTCAGGATCATTTACCAGAACAAGTGTATGAGGAATGGCCCCAACGCGCTGATAGCAAGCCTTGCCCTTGGAGACCTTATCTATGTGGTCATTGATCTCCCTATCAATGTATTTAAGGTAGGAAGTAACTACTAATGCATTTGCAGGTTTGAACACATTTTCTGGTTCCTCAGTAAGAGAATCACTTCTAACTTTTTTGATTTTTGGAATCTTGCTCTGTGTTTTTACTCAGGATTATTTCTGCTCTCTTAAGACCTGGCGGCATTGTAAGATTTTGTTATCTATGTTACACTTATCTTCTAACTTAGTTGTTAACAAAACCTCAGGGATGAGTCTTAAAAAGTCACATTTCATGGACCAGACTCTTATGCTAGCATGGGGCTCATGGGTTAGACAGATAATCTGTAGGAGATCGCTAAGTTTTTCTGAGGTTGTTTCTAGGACCTACCAAGTCCTCAAATCACTTAAGTATACCTTCAACTTCACTTACATATTTAGTATGGTGCTGTTGAGAATCCAAATATCCCCAGTCTGGCTTGAAATTAAAAGTACTCAGTTTATTTTGACTATCAGGATTGATGATTGAAGCCAAAGGGTATGCTAGCTTTTCTCAGTTATTTGAGTAGTGGAAATAATGGGGTTCACATGACAGCAAATCAGGATTCACTTTGTCAAGGAGGACTATTCACTAAAACCATTCAAAGCAGGCCTCGATTTCCTCATGTCTACTTCGTTTTTCCAGTTTCGATTTATTGCATAGCTCGTGTGTGACCAGCCCTGACCTGGGTAATAGAGATCAAAGAGAAGTAAAAAGATGGTAGTGCTTCAAGGAGAGAAGGAAATAATTATCAAATTGTTATTCAGATGGTCTTATGTTGGAGAGTATCGAGTACCGAACAAACTAAAGCCAAAAGAATTAGACCTTCCATCTTCATATAAGTATTTGGGGGGACAGACTTCTACAACAAATCAAAATTACTAAAATTCAAATGAAATAAGGTGATGAATGCCACATTTTATGAAGTGTCTTTACTCTAAACCCAGGGAGATCAACCTCCTTTGCCTGTTTCCCCCTCGCCATCTGCTTCTGCGAGTTAGCCATTGAACCAAGAGATCCCAAGTGGTAATATTCCAAAATACTATTTTAAATGACAAGTTATGTTGCCTGAATTCAAGTAGAAGCATGGCCTGTTTCTAGTAGACATGAAGTATGCTGAAATACTGACTCCTCACAACATTCAGTGGCCTAAACATAAAAACGAAAGCAACTGAATTTTTGAGCATTATGAATAAAGATCTTTTAAAGTTACACCACATTACCACAAAATTGGAGAAATGAGGCAGTGCAAAAGACAAAGCCCTTCCATACCATCTCTTTGCACACAATAGCATAAATAACATGTGTTTCCTATTCAAATAGGATTCGGGAACCAAACTGCAAGGCAAAATTGGAATAAATTAAATAATTAACTTAAAACATTACCATATACTGCAAAACTTATATTTTGAAGTTCTTAATTTTCTGTTTATTTGATGCCACATGCATTCAATATGACTTTCTCATTATATCTTTCTTTGATGATAGATTAGAAAATATTGTGGTAACGGAAAATTTTACTGTTCACTGACAGTGCACAGTATTAAATGTGAATTATTGATGCTTCTATACTAATTAACCAACCCATCTCTACTTAAGAGAATAATCCACCATCTCTGAGTTAAGTCCTGTCTTCCCTTACTTACTCTGAAGCATGCTCCATCGTTTGAACTATGTGCGAGCAGTTTCTTAGCACATCATTATTGTCAACTTCTAGGACAGAGACCTGCTACCAATAACCAGACTAAACTAAACTTCATTTCTCTCCCAGAGTAACATGTTAAGTCATATTGTCTAGGATATTTCCAAATTTTGTAAAAATCCAAATATAACTATCTTATATAGCAATGGATAAAAATTAACACATCTTTATTTGACCATCCTATTCTTCCCTTCTTGGGAGCCCAATATTTTATAAACAATATTGTAGTTTTAATGTGGACAGTTTAACTATGAGATGTTTACATCACAGGAGTGTATGTGTATAATTCTTGCTTTGCTAAAACTTACAAGTCATTTAATTGACGTTAATCATAGACAGTAAAGCAGCTAGGCCAAAAAATACTCTTTAATCCTCTCAGTCTTTTCCAAAGGAGAAGAGGAAATCATCCCAGCGAGCTAAAAAGGTTCACAGTACTCAAAGCTTATCTCTGTGTCTTTCATCCTCTCCTCTAATTCAGGTGACCGTAAGTTCCTCTGCCTTCTGCCTAGGATGCTTAAGAGAAATCTTTGTGGGCAGTGTGAGCTCACTAATCCTTCACAGTTCAAGCCTGTGGATGCCTCTGACGTGTCAAGTTTACCTCCTGTGTGTTATAGGTCAGGGTACCAGCTGTCCATCTCACTTTACCATTGTTTTTAGGCACCATGAACATTCTACTGATGACTCTCATGGATGATGCATGAGCCTTCCTTTTCCTCTTTTTTTTTCAGAATATTTGTAATACCTAATGAAGATGATATATTCATTGTGGGGTATGGGAACATACACATATCACATCTTATTACTTCCTTTCTCATTTCCTCCTAGGTCCCCTTCCCCTCTCCACGTTTCTTATCATCTGTCTTTTACTTTACATCAGCCTTCTTTATCCTCCTTACTTTTAAAAGGATTAAGTTGCACCAGGCACAGTAGGGAACCCCTGTAATCCTAGCTGCTCTGAAGGCTGAGGCAGAAGAATTTCAAGGGCAGACTGAGTGATTTAGTAAGACTCAGTCTCAGAATTTTAAAAAAAAAAAAAAATTTAACTGTCAGAGATATCTTAGTGCTCCCGGAATTCAATCCCCACCAAAAAGAAAGTTATTTTGAAAGAATAATGTTTGAAAATGTCTGCTAGACATGTCAAAGAAAGATGAGTTTCCAAGCCATGAAGTTGTGTTAACAGTCATATCAGTTTCGCACGCAGTCCTGAGATGTCTCCAGACTGAAAACACAGCACTGACTCATATCAGCATCTGAGTGGAAGTAGATACTATGGACAGTGCGTCTTGGAGGCAAATGGGAGCTGCTGAGTCAACTGTAGTGATGCAGCTAGAAAAGGGAATGAGCTTGACAATGCTCTTGCATTAACACTGTGTTCTCGTTCTCCACCTACGAGGATTGTGCTGTAACTGTTTCCTAGATCAGTGAGAAAGGAAACACGCTGACATCACTGCTGTCTGGTATCAGACAGCAGGGCCAGTTCTGATCTGTCATAGCCAGCACAGCGAGGCCTGCTGGCTCCAGCTGGCCAGTGGGCATAGAAAGGGGGTCACACCACACCTGAATTTCTAGAAGTTTCTTAACTAGCCTTCAAGTCTTCTGAGCTTTCCCAAACCTCTGCTGAAGATTGATCTTCTTATAAAATCCAACTGTTTCTCAAAAACATTCAGGACTCTTTCTTGCCTCGACTGCCTCCTGCTTCTTCCCAGTGCCCTGCTTCTTCCCAGTTCCCAACACGCATGCTCAACCCTTGTCAGATTGCCATCACTCTTCCTTCGGAACGTTCCTTATCCTGAACAACACTGTCAGGAAGAAAATTAATATAGTCACCAAACAGCCACTGGTAAGATACTGACAGAGCTTCAGGCTAAAAAACGATGCAGATCCAACATTACATATGTGGCATCTGGCAGAGAAAAAGCCACTAGGTATGGTGCTATAAGCCTGTAATCCCAGCTCATCAAGAGGCTGAAAGAGGAAGATCACAAGTTCAAGAGCAGCCTAGGCAACTTAGACTCTCTCAAAATAAAAAGGGTTGAGGATGTAGCTGAATGAGAGACAGCTTACCTAAAATGTACAAGGTCTTAGTTTCAATCCCCAGAACCAAAAAATACAAAAATGAGAAAAATAGAGAAATTCCTCTGGCCCTTGCTCATACACACACCTACAGTTTAGTGACAAAAGAAAGTCAGACAGTCTAAGAAAATGAAATGTGGGGCCGGGGATTTAGCTCAGTGGTTCTGGCTCCTGTCTTGCAAGCACAAGGACCTGGTTCGATCCCGGTAACCACATAACAATACTGGGCGTGGAGACTCACCCCAGCAGCAACCAGTACCACATACCACAGTGCCGGGCGTGGTGCTCACACCTGTAATCCCAGCACTCGGGAGGCAGAGGCAGGAGGATTGCTGTGATGTGAGTTGGAGGCTGAGCTCAGGGTCAGCCTGAACTACAAAGCAAGACCCTGTCTCAAAAAAAAAAAAAAAAAAAAAAAAAAAAAAAAAAAAAAAAAAAAAAAAAAAAAAAAAATATATATATATATATATATATATATATATATATATATATATATAAAATTTAGTCATTTATTCTTCAGTGCCCTTGACTATTGATGACTTATATTTGGCAATAGAACAGATAGCCTAAAAAGGAGATTCATGTTCTGGCCAAGGCTTAATATCGAGTGGTTTTGGCAAAGAACTCATCCATACTATACAGAGACTATCCCATAAACCACTGTACCCCACCTCTTGGCAGAAATAAGAATAAGAGAAAATATATATGTTAAAGAAGTAGGATAAAAAAGAGTGTAAATGTTGGTTATGAGAGAAGACACCAAAAAGATATGGCATAAGCATAGGAAGTTCAGGTACTCATCACAAACAGTTGAAACAAGGGACATTACTGGGAATACTATAGATGAATAACATCTACACTGAGTAAATGCTATAAAGCATCAGTGATGACGACAGTTACACATGCCAGTAAATCTGTTGATTTCTAATTCTGTCCCTCTCTAAGAAACCACCTCTGAATGAGAACAACAGTGAAAAATAAACAGTTACAACTTCTGTATAAAATTAGCAAGAATGTTTTGCAATGAACTCAAGACTGCCAATACAGTATGTTGTTCTGGCAGAGGATCTGAGCAGTGTGGAAACTAGACACATTTGTGCAGAGCCAGTATCTCCAGTCACACAGCTTCTGACATCTTGTACCACTAGAATCTATCCTTTAGTGGAGACGCACAAAGGTTATTTACTGAAACATCAAATCACCAAAGCAAACAAACTGCTACAATCTACAGATAGTAAGCTTTAGAGAAGATGCTAAATTATGCTTGTTGTTAGGATATGATTCAATTGGATTTGACCTGATTAGGGCCTTTGCTTTTACAATTAATTTCTAAACATATGTCTCTGAAAGCTTCGAACTAAGATGATGATGGTGATGGTGGTGATGATGATATGATGATGATGATGATGATGATGATGATGATGATTTGTCAAAGGGATTCTTCATTTATAGGCAAGACAAAAGATAGGATCTGTGATCAGCACACTCTATTTTCCAAGTTAATCTAATAACTCACCAAATTCTATATGTGTTAAGCATGCTATTTCCTTTTTACTTTATCATCAAACAAATCAAAACAGACCTTTCTCGTGTATTCTAGGAGTCATGCCATAATCATAGAATTACCTGTAATTACTGTAAACCCTAAACTCTAAGGAATAAAAGGTGTTTCTTAATCAAAGTCTCTGTCCCTTGCTAGGGCATTTTATCCCTCTTAGACATTTTCCTTCTAGATAATTCCAACTCCGCCTTTTCTCCAAGCACTGGTCTCTTCACACTATTCCTCCCTCTCTAGCTAACCTAGCCTGTCCAAAACATGAAAATGATCCTTCTACCCCAGATAATTTTCCCTAATGCTTCCTCTGCTTCATTCCACTTTGTTCTTCAAATCTCAGCCAGAGCATTGCGATGTCCGACAAGAATCCATGTCCCCAACCAGGTAGTAACCCGCCTTCTCATCTGCCCCGACAATGCACTCTATTAACCTATCATAGCATCTAACCCATGTTCTATTGTGTCTTCCAAATCATTCCTTGTCCACAAGTTCCTTGAGTCAAGCAGCCCTAATTCTCATTTATCACTGTATTTCTAATTCCTGGCTTAAGAAGCACTTGATGAATGGGTTGGGTTTTTTTTTTTTTTTTTAATGCACTGTGTTTTCCTCTATTAGAATAATTTTCTCTTGTGCAATTCCAGACCTAAAAGTAGTCTTGATTTTTGAAGTTATGGAATTTCTGCTTTTTTTTCCTGCACACAAAAATGTCTTAGGGTTGATAAATCTAAGAGAAACTTACAAGAAGCAGAGCAGCACATAGTGACAGGATCGTCTCCCCTTTCAGTTTATCTCTAGAAGCCAAGAGTTCGTTTCCTATAGTTCAGACATTGTGCTTAACTATTTTCTTCTCTCCCTCTCTCTCTCTCTCTCTCTCAAAATATAGCCAATCAAAGAGCCTCTTCCCAGAACTTTTCTGTAATATTCATTCTTTAAACATATTCCTAATTATGGCTTCAGATTAAAATATTAAAACTATGAGTGATTTGGAATATCAAATGGATATTCACATGACAAAAGCTTTTATTTGCTCTTTAGAGAATAAGAAAGAGGTTGCTTTCCTGCACGGCTAAAACATGCATGTTGCAAATATATCATTATGCTAGCTAGTTTATTTAAGAATAAATGTACATATAAAATGACAGAGTGTTAAATTTATTAGCCAATTTTCTGTTTGTCAGGAGGAAGTGCTGTCTGGAAAGACTTCAGAACCCTCTCCAGCTCTACCTCCCCTTCTGACTTTTCATTTCCTGTGTCTGGGAACCTCATTGCATTCTCTCATGGTTATGTTGAGTAATTATTCTCATGTGAGGTTACCCTGCTAGCCCTCAGCATTTGGCTCATTGCACAGTTATTCCTGTTTCAGGAGTGGGGGATGGAAACAGCCTGTAACTGCAAGATTGTTCCCAAATCTGAGAAGAGAGAGGCAGTTCCTGCCCCATTCTTCCTAGCAAGGTGTTGAGATGTAGACCAATTCATGACTGATAATAATCCTCTATTGAAAGACTTCAGCTTCTTGGAAGAGTATGTAATATTTCAAATGTAACATAAAATGGAAATTTCAGCAAGTTTAGGTTTGAGAAAAAATATTTCCTATAATACACATTGTGTGTGTATGTGTGTGTGCACGTTCATGTGTGTATATGTGTGTATGTGTGTGCTTGTGCGTGCATCTGTGTGTGTATGTGTGCGTGTGTGTGTGTGTGTGTGTGTGTGTGTGTGTGAGAGAGAGAGAGAGAGAGAGAGAGAGAGAGAGAGAGAGAATGGTGTCCTGGTTCCCTGCAGTACAATTAGTAAAAACAAATATATTGGCTATTTTATTCTAAAGTGTTGTCACAGTATACCTTGTAAGTTGATTATTATACAAACTGTGTACAGCTTGTAAAGAGGATACAAATCAAGCTGAATGAAGGAACTGAGCACACTATCTCTGAAGCTGATGTTAAGATTAGTATGTTTAAATAAGGAATGTCTTAAGAAATTCCATCAAAATAAATCTGATACATTTCCAGAAATTCTACAACTGCCTTCTGGCTCTACCACATTCTCTTGGGAGTTAGAATTTTTATTTTCTATAGCTACAGCTTTATTTTTAACTAGGTCTAGTTGTTGTTGGAAAAACTGTTCTAAACAAAAAAAAATTGAAATTAAAATTATAGTAAATTTAACTTATATATTGTTAAATTTGGTTGTTTTATGTTTAAATTTGAACTTCCCACTGGGTAAGAAAAGCACTTGGTCTGAAGTGTTAATTTAAATTTGAAAGGATTAAAGCCCCCAGCTTTTTTAGACACAAGAATCTAACATTATGTCCAGAAAGTCTTAACATTATTTGCACAAATATTTGCACAAACTTAGAGGTCATTTCTCAGAATTTAAACACCTCTAGGAGTTCCATTTGCATTCTAACTTTTAAAGCAACTCTCTTGGAAACTAGTCATAATAATGGAAGCCAGTCAAATACTTCTCATAATATTTGCCCAAACATGAGACTTTCATTACTTCAGATCAAATTCATATTAGAAGGCAACAGAGATGGTAACTACTAGTCATTTAGATAGTTTGGGTCTAATTATTCTTCATTTATTCAGTGAAGATGTTGGGGAAACAGCAATAAACAAAACAGATATCCTCACTCTCATGAAGCTTACCTTCCAGAAGAAGATCAAGACAAAAGGAAGATAAGTGAGTATAAGAATGGAGATACTAACTTTTGAGAGGGTGGCTAAAGGATAGCCTCAATACAAGGTGACATCTGAGAATGTAAAGGGGACAAACCAAACCAGCTTCCTAAGATAAGAGAGCTCCAGTTAGAGGAAACAAGTGCAAAAGGCCCAAATAGGACAGTACCTAGAGAACCACAGGGACAGCAAGCGGGCCATCGTGGCTTCATAGAAAGGAGAGAAGTAGCAGATGAGTCCCAGGGCTGTGCAAGAGCAGAAGGCAGGTAGAGCACCTGAAGCATGACTATACATTCCCTTTCCCCTAACAGGACACTTTCTAAAAGTAAAGGCCACACTAACAAGAATGACAGGTGTAAACAGTTGGTGTAAATCAAGGCTGTCTTCAACAGAGCAGGAAAAATGATGATCATGTTTATAAAGACTTGGGGCTTTTTAGATGAGACAGGAAGTTTTGGAAAGTTCCATTCAGGTGAGTGACATGATGAGGTTTATGTTTCACCAAGAACATCCTACCCACTCTGTGGGGAAGCATTTCCTAAACAATCTGGAAAAGATGCCATGTAGATCAACATCCATCATGCCAGTAACATGAGCTAAAACTTAGAGTTTACTCAGTGCTAGGCAACCTCCTGATCCTCACAACAAACATACGATATGCCACTGAGGCTTGCATTTGTACGTGAACAAACTGTAGCATGGAGTGTTTGAATAATTTTCTCAAGATCACATAGCATCCAAGTAGTAGAGCCAGGATTTGGATCTAATCTTATGCTAGAGAATGTTCCATTGACTAAGCTGTCATTCTGATTCTCTTCCATATACTTCAGGAGACAAACTTGGCCAAATAGCATCATTTGGACAGAAATATATTCACCAAGACTGTACAGTGATGAAAATCACTCCCTTTTCTCTAGCAGCTCCCTTACTCTTTGACTTGTGCTGAGAATTGATTCAAGAACCTTGTGGTGGCCACGCAAGCACTCTTCTACTGACCTACACCCTCAGCACCCTCAGTAGCTATTCTAGTTCTTTATTTAGGAAGAAGGTAACAATTCTAAAGGAAAATATGTGTAATACAGAGATAACTCCCCCAAACAGTGTGTATGTTGTGAGTCTTGCATATTGCCTTGGAACATCTGCTAACCAGGATTTTTATCCTGCGCTCCTTGTGAGAAATAGCTCGGAGAAGACCCAGAAGTCAAAATTAAACTGAGAAGAATGGCTGAGTTTCTTGATGCACTTGATCCCTGGATGGAACTGCTTAGAGCAGTATTTTTTGCCAAACTAAAGTCTTACTCATTTATCACTTGAAAAATTAGACAATTTGTCTCCAGATAATATACACAAAAAGTAAATGCTATGGCTGGCCCATGTTCAGTTAGGGTAAAAATATCAGGCTTTAATAATAATGCTAAATGTTGCATTTCTAGGCCTTTCTCCTTAGGGATTTACTAGATGCAAAGAAATTAAAAGGAGAATACAGAAGCGTAACTCATGAAATGTGTTATATATCTAAACTGATCATTAGAAAGAAACCATCAATTCTCAATTGAAGAAAATATTTTTATTTTAAAGTGACAAATAACTGCATATATGTGAGGTACAATGTGACACTTAAATTCATGTATACAATGTGGAGTGATCAAGTCAGAGCAAGTGGCATAAACATTACCTCAAGAATTTTTCGTTGTGTTGGGAATGTTCGAAATGCCATCTAAATAGCTACTTTGAAATATTCAATTAGTTGTTGTTGAGGTATTCAATTGTGCGGTAGACCAGTCCAGTTGCACTCCTGCATCCATTAACCATCCTTTCTTCCTTCCGCTCTTCACACATTTCCCAGGCTGTAGCATCCACTTCAAGAGATCACACAAAAGTGAAAACATGTACTATTTGTTTTTATGCGCTGGACTTTTTTTTTTTAACATATAGTTCTCCAGCTCCATCTACACTGCCATGAGTGACAGGAGGAAAACCTTCAATTCGTAAAGTGTTACCTGCCAAACCTACCCTTTTATGAAATAGTCCTTCTTAATGTATTTCATAAAGAATATTGATTATTTATTCCTAGCTTTAAGAGCAACAAATAAAGAAAACAATATTGAGCCTGTTCAAAATGTCCAGTGTCATTATCAAAATATTTTCATATTTTGAAAGGTAATGAATATACATTTATTTGCCAAACATTGAATAGTATATTGTGCCTGGTTCCAAGTGATTTTTATGTCAGATAAAGCAATTCTGAAGAACATATAAAAGAAAGAGAAAAAAGCTTAAGGCCACTGTAAACTTTCAGCTTGAAGAAAGTAAGTCTTTCTCCAAGCATTAGATGCACAAAACAAAAATGTCAAAGCACACTAGTTTTTCTCTTAAAATGGTGTCATTTAGTTCATAAATGTGGTGTTTTCCTGTATATTTCCATTGCTTCCACAAATGTTATTGCTTATAGAAGCTAAACTCATGAAAGTTAGGATAATGTTTTATCATTTAGAACCATGGTACTATTAAACATTTTATCATAGTGTAGACAAAGAAAAATGTACCAAAAGATCACCTCGATGAGTTCTCTCAAAATGAACTCATGCGTGTCATCACGATAAAAGAGCAGAAGGTGATCGGTGCCCAGTTATAGCCCCTCCATCACTGCCAGCACTCCTAAGGTACCCACTTTCCTGAATTCCAACTTCATGAGTTTGTGTATGTTTGTGCTTCTACACATGGAAATATATAACATTATTTTGTGTCTGGCCTCTTTCACTCAATGGCACATTTGTGACAGTTGTCCATACTGGGCTTGGTTGTAGTTTACGTTTTCTCATTATTGTGTAGTACTTCCCCAGTTTACCTATTCTGCTGCAGCTAAGCATTGAAAGAGCTCCTAGTTTCAAAGAGTATGGATAGCGTGTCTCTGCATCTTCTTATATGCACTTTTGTGCGCGTGTATAGGCATTTCTATTGCATATATAGCTGTCTACTAAATATATACCTTTAATACCATTTACTACAATAATCCTTCTGCATTTTAATTACAAATTTTGGACACTATACTATGACTTGGGACAGAAAGAGGAACTAGGTACAATTTCCTAAATAGAATTCTTTTCTAATCCAAAAATCTTCAAAGATCTGTGTGCCTGTATATAAACTTTGTTCACTACCAAGTTATTTGACTTTCAAGAAAAAAGTCTATTATCTGTCACAGTGTGGCTAATTTCTGAGTCAATTCACACACCATCTAAGCATCTAATAAAAATAAAGAAATCTGGAAGAGTCATACTTTCAAGTTGCTCATATTCTTTATAGATACGAACAAATGTTTAATACAGTGAGCCGAATACTAGAGCAGTTTTATATTCAACTATTTTGTTAAACTTTTTGAGACCAGAGACCATAAATAAATGCTATTTTTAATGTTAAACACCTATAAATATTTTCTTTAAAAACAAACTGTCATCTCTTGTCTCAGAGTAATATATATGGCTAAACAAAATCAGTCATTTTAATCTCAAGAGATACAGAAATAAAATTAGGCTTCAGCATTTTCCATTGCTGTGATAAGAGGCTATTTACTTTCAAACTTTAAAGCTCCTTGATATACTGTTTAAGAAGCAATGATTACAGATAAATCTTCTGAAAGTCAAAGTTGGGTTGATGAAGTTTCTCAGACACTCTCTCTCTCTGAGATTATTTTTATGAAATGACTTTTTCTTGGGTTTGCTAGTTGCTAAATAAAACTTCCAGGAGGAGTCATACTCTGGTGACTACACTAGATATTATCACAAGGTTAGAAGCATGCAAAAGTTTGGTGATAGAAATTTACCAAATTCTAACAAATGAAGGCAGATCTAAAAAATTCTTTATAGTTTCACCACAAAAATTTGCACTGCAGCATCCTAAAAAGTGCAATTGTGTTTATCAAAACTGTCAGCCACATAGTCAGTGGAATTCAGGACTCCATGAACTATCTGGCCACCAGTTTTTGCAATCTTACAAATAGGAGTTTGGAACTTTTCCTGCTTTTTATTCACCATGTGGTGACAGGTAGTAGACTTCTTTCTTGAAAGTCTGCATTTTATACTTGACTTCAACTGCAATATTTTCACTGATTTTTGTGGAGTGACTTCCAAATTGCCTCCAGCTACCAGTCTACCAACTTGGGAAAAGAAAATCCCGCAAGGGAGTACTGTTGGTTCTCAGCATTTTGGCTAAGATCACGTCCAGAGGGGCAGTATTGTTCACGAAGGTGCGCATTCCAGGGCCCAGTTGGCAGAGTGCTCTACCTTCAATTATCTGATTGTCTAGCTGAAACTACTGTGAATGAGCCCAGTTTGTTCCACTACCTGGTTTTGTAAATAAAGTTTTATTGAAACATAACCATACCCAACCCTTAAATATTTTCTGTGGAAGTTTTGGTGAGTAGTTTCTGGACCAAAAGGCCTAAAACAATGACTATCTGGCCATTTGTAGAAAAAGCTTGTCAACCATGGGCACCACAGTAGCCTCCCTGCCTGTCTTCCATAACTTCCTCTCTTCTGTCTCCTTCTTGTTCCATAGAGAGTCATAGCTCAAGATCTACCAAACCTCAAAAGGGAAAGTCAGGCCAGGGATTTAGATCAGTGGTTCTGGCATATAATAATGCTAGGCATGGAGACTCACATCCACCAGCAATCAGAACCACACACCACAGTGCCGGGTGTGGTGGCTCACGCCTGTAATCCCAGCACTCGGGAGGCAGAGGCAGGAGGATTGCTGTGATGTGAGATTGAGGCTGAGCTCAGGGCCAGCCTGAACCACAAAGCGAGACCCTGTCTCAAAAAAAAAAAAAGTTAACGGTCATAATCCCAAGATATCAAAAGAGTTTTTTTATAAAAATCATTTTGTTGTCAATTGTGAATAAATCACTTGATCACTCAAGTCATTAATTTTTAGGAAAAAAAATAAGTACCAAAGGTGCATCTCATGAGGTCCCATCAGGCATGATGATAGAAAGTAGGCCTATTCTTGGTGGAATGTTCTCATCAACTAGAGCAACCAAGGTTGTTGTGTCTTTCCTGGTTATGTTAGCAAATATTATGGCCTCAGTGGGGTTTACCTTTTAAACCTGTTGCACAAATCACCATTTTATTGTCAAAACTGAATAATTTTTAAATTCCTTACCATGTGTTTATTGCTTTGCTTTTTAAATAACTGAGAGTAATATTAACCTACATGGCAACATTTTTGAATAGAAAATCATATTTCAGTTAGGACAAAGGGGGAAAAAGGTACAGATGGACTTCCCATTTATTTTAAGGTAATTTCATACTAAAAAAATTACTCCCTCAGGTTAACGTGATTTTAAAAATCACTTGAAATTATTTTATTAAAAATCACTAAACTTTATGTTTCTTTGGGTAGAACAGCTAAATTATGTAGTTACAACTAAAAATGGATGAGTTTTCTTTTCTCTGTATTAGAAATATTAGGGAATATTTCTTTGATAGTGGAAGGAAAGCTATGACACAAAGGAAGAGATAGGGGAAAAATAAGAAAACTCTGTGTTCCATTTTTAAGCTGTGTGTGTGTGTGTGTGTGTGTGTGTGTGTGTGTGTTACACATATAGGACACCTTTCTAGATGCTGGAGTGAAGGAAGGGAGAGCTACAAGAGAGAGGAGGAAAGCAGAGTTGGGTAACAGACTTCCATTCCAGGACTGACATCTTAGAGACTGAGTAGCTCTGCAAGGGCGCAGAAGACATCTGATATCCACAGGAGAGGGAAGAGAACAGACTCCGAAGGAAAGGAGTCAACATCTGCTGTTCTACCTACGTGAAGGAACCCTGAAATACCAGATGTTTATAAACACTAGCATATTTATAAGTTCAAAGACACATTCATCAAAACCAGCGCTGTCTGCAGGCTGGTGGAACAGAGGCAGCTTCTCAGTGGCCGTCCTGAGTCCGCCTCTCCTGTGGTTTTGAAATTCTTTATTTTTTGCAGTGACTCTGGTGAACTCTCACGAAGTGATAAACAGTTTATGTATGGAAATGGTCAAGAAGAGAACTCTGGACTAGGCCCGAAAGTATTATAAAATTGAGGATTTTTGGATGAATTAATGAACAGATGAATGGAGAAGAGAAAGTACCTTAGGGTTCAATATATGGTTTTTGATCATAGATTCTGTGATTTGGAGGCTATCACTCCCCTACTAAATATCTGCCTTTGCAGGGGTAGGTCCTACACTAGTAGCACATATGCTCATCTGCATTTGCCATTGGCACTCAATAAATCAGAAATTTTTAAAAAATAAGTGTACATTCTCATGGAACAAAAATTGAGAAAAGACAGATATACATTGAGAAGTCTTACCCCTAAACCAGGCTCTGACCACCCAGTTTCTCCACAGAAATCATCCTCCACAGGAATCACCCTTGTGAGATTTTTCTGTATCTTTCCACTGTGTCTTTGTATCAATATAAGAAAAATGTGGGACCAGGGATATAGCTTAGCAGTAGAACACTTTCCTAGTAAGCCTGGGCTCAAACCCCCGCACCAGCAAAAAGGCAAATCCAAATATATATGCTTATCTATTTCTATACCTTTCATTTCCCACTTGTCAATATGACTCAGAGGTCTTTGAGTATTGAGGCAAAAAGATGCTTCACTATTTTTTACAGTTTCAAAGTACCTCCATATACAAGGGTGACATGGCTTGTATAACTGATTGTACTAGTATTTTGTTTTTACAGGTCATACTATGAATACATATGTATATGTATGTCACATTTTTAAATATGATGATGGATATGTGAGGAATTCCTATACATCATGTTCCTGCATTCTAGGTTTTACTATAAGTTTGCTTTCACAGATACTACCAAGTTGCCTCCTTAATAGTTACATTCTCCTGCACTTCTGCCTGCACTATAGAATTCCCATCTCCCTACCATTTAAATATATTTTTAGATTAGGTATTTTTCTTTCTTTTCGATTATTATTAAACAAAAACATATCAGGGAGGGAGTCTCTTTTTTTCTCTTATACATTAAAATTTTATTTTAAATGGTTGATTTAAATAGGAAACTAATTTGAGATAATGTAGTAGATTGCTGAATCAAATATCCAATGATAATTTAATGTGTTACTTACTTTTCAGGAAATACACATTTTTTTCTCAAAAAGAAGATACCAACCCAAGAAAACAGTATAAAATTAGACATTTTTTCACTCTGAGAAAAGCATGAGTATACAGTTTAAATCAGTGAACTCTATATACTGCATTATTTCAGAAATGACTCATCTGAATAAGGTTAAATGTATTACTCTGAATTGTTTGATTATTGTTAATGACCAGAAAAAGAATTTCTGGCAACATTAGCCAGCCCATTGTACATGATAAAAGCACTTTAAATGGAACTAAATTATTTTCTTCATCAACTTAAAGGGCTTTTTAGCATTTCAAGTTGAAATCAAGATGAACTTATCAGACTAAAACATTATACTTTTCTAAAAACTAACTTGTGAACTATATTCTATCTGATTTTCATGTCCATCCCTTTACATAGATCAGAATTTAAAAAAAAAAACCAAAGCTATTATCTAAATTCAGCCCAGCCCTTTCCCCTGACCCATGTAAAGCTCTCAATGACAAACGTACCGGGACCACTGCATGCTGCATTTGGAAATAAATGTTTTGAATGATAGAATAGCAAGAGTCTCTTCAAAAATATGTGCTTAGTCTAAGAGCTAAAACATTGACTGGCTGCTTGTTTTCATCATCTACTGTACAATTTGATGTGTGGTTTACACTTTTTTTTCTTCTAGGCCCTCATTTCTGTAGTTGACATTTCTACAAATCTAATTTCTAGCTCAAGAGAAGACAGCTAAATTCTCATGTCAGCTTTTGCCCTGAATCTGACCAACAATATTGTTTTGTTGAAATACATACATGAAAAAGATCTGGCCTCAAACAGATATGTACTTTAAAACGAGAACTTTAAAAACTTACTTAGTTTATTGCGGCTATTCTTTAATGCTACATCAAACTTTCCTACTGAATCTCTTAAAGGTTGCTTGTGACATGGCACCTGAAACCACCTTACACTGCCACTTTAAAATGCACTGGTCTCTCATGTGGTTTGCACAGATCTTTTACAGGTGCATGGCTTAGTAACAGGAGAACTTGGTCATTGGGAAATAGCAGTCTATTGATTTAGGCACATTTTCTAAATGGTGACTTATTTCATAATATATCAAAAATCAAATCCATCGATATTACTCACAGCCTTGTCACATAAAATCCTTAATCTATGTATACTCCACCTCAAGAAAGACATTGCAGAATTTTATAATGCTTCTACTTATTTCATCAAGGATACCTACAGGGAAGCAGACTTGTTCTACATGCATGTAGTGGTGACCACAGATGGAGACTACATATTCTGTGGGGGCCACTGCCTTGATTTTTCTGGCAGGGCCAGAATTTTAGTCTTCATTAGTTTTGCTTTGGTTTGTTTTATTTTGCTTTATTTGTTTTACAGAGCCAGATCAGAGTGATTGGCATTATGTTTTCCTTTATTACCTTAATTTAGGCCTAATCTACATATCTTAAAAAATGCCTACTGTAACTGTGTAGTTGAATGATTTTTGCAAATCTACAGAATTGTATAATCGGGACCCAAAATTAAATTTTAGAACACTCTGAGTAATCAAAAGGTCTGTCATTCTTGTTCCTGCTCAAACCCTGATTCTACTCTCAGTTCAGAGCACTGATTTTCTTCTATAAATTTAATGTTTCTTTACATGTGACAGTAACAGAATTATTTCCCATGTGGTTTCTGAATCTTCCTCGACTTAGCATAATGTTTTTGAGGCCTGTCCATGCCATGCTTATCATTTGTTCATTCTTTTTATTTCTGAATATTACACAGGTCTGGTTCATTTTGTTTATATGTTTTCAGTTGATAAATACTCGGTAATTTTCAGGTTTTTGTTTTGTTTGCAATATGATGAACAATATTGCTGCATGAACATTCATTCATGTACAAGTCTGTGTGAGGATATCGAATACCAACAGTGGAAGTAAAGTTAGGTTAAAGCCTACTATTCTTGACTCATGCCACTTACTGTTATTTTATTTCATATAATCATAAAGAGAAGATGAAGTAATATCAAACTAACTTTCAACTTGGTTTAACAAGCTTTCGTGTTACATAAGAAACCCTTGTCTAGAAGCTTAAAATAGCCAATTAGCTGCTATTTTTCATGTATTTTATATGTAGTCACTGTTGTATTTACAGTGTGGTATTTATACTCACTGTGCAAATTTTCTATATAGATTAGGTTTTTCTTTGAGAATAATAGAACACTGTTCACACGTTCACAATGAACAAATAGTTCTACAGCTTCAATCTGTGGGACTGAACAAGTTGTGACATTCTTAGATCTTTTTGTAGGGGAAAAAAAAGGCAAAGGGACTAAAGCAGTCATTAGGAGGAAGAATAAAAGATAAACTGAAAAAAACAAAGTTAATCAGATGGAATAAAGGAAAGGATAGAGAGTGGGTTAAGGGGAAATGAGGTTAACAGTTTCAGAGAAACCAGTTCCAGACTAAAGTTTTGATCTGAAATTCAACTCAAGCATCAGAAGACAATTTTTGGACAATTTTGCTTGGTCCTTTTGAATAAGCACCGATAGGTCCTACTACACAGCCTGACTTAAATAAACTATTTATATTAGCTTTTAGACCTTTTGGGTATCCTACTCAGAGCGTCTGCTTGTAATAATTACCTCCACTCACTTTGTTAAAATAGTTCGTGTCTCACTCACACCGCCCATGTGAAATCCTTCCCTATCCAGGAGGTGAGATTCTCTCTTAACATAAATCAAATTTCTGTTATGAACTAAGCTTTGAAGTATTTTCAGATTATAAAATTATAATAAAAGCATTATCATGCTTTGTTCAGCATTGATGAATGTAGTTTTGATATAGAAGATATCTAATTTTCTGCATTAGGATATTTATTTTTTCCAGCCAATGATCCTTTGGTTTTATGCTTGAAAGTAAATGAAAGTCTCAGATCCTTTGCATTTAGATTAGTATCACTCCCACCAACAAAGTTATTTAAAAGAAGTAGTCCATTCAGTTCTGACCTTAAGCGGTCTGAGAGTTTCAGCAATAAGAACCCATATCTTAGGTTAAAAAAAAGTAAAGTTGAAACTCTAATTTTAAAAAGCTCCTCTCTGGAAGCCTGCTTCTCTCCCCACCGTCTCTTTCTTTCTCTCCCTTCTCTTCTACCGCTTTATCCCTCCCTAGGTTCCCACTTTTTTCTTCCACCTTAATTTTTTTTTTTTTGAGACATGGTCTCACTTTTTGTAGTTCAGACTGGCCCTGAACTCATTATGTAGCCCAGGCTAGCCTAGAACTCACAGAAATCCTCCTGCCTCTGCCTCCCAAGTGCTGGAATTACAGGCATGAGCCATCACACTTGACTCTTTCACCTTGATTTTATTAGTATCTTTATATTTCACGGTCTAGAAAGTTGAGACCTCAGCAAAAACTGAAGCACTGAATATTCAATAGTGAGAGATTCGGGTAGCAGGTATGAGTAATACATCCATGTTTTCAGTTTAAGTCCTGAGTAGTAACATTTGTGATTTTCTGTGTGCCAGGCCTTGTTCTAGGTATTTTATACATAATAATTCATTTAATACTCATGTCAACCAATGGTTTATGTGGCACCACAGACTGAAAGGCAATGAAGCCAAGCAGCCATGGACTAAAAACATGAGCCTATCTAAGTCTTTCCTATGTATTACTCGATTACCTCAGATTTTATGTCATGGTGACAGAAAACTAACCCACCATAGAAAAATGAGACAAAAGGTAGAGCTTGACAACCATAGGCCATCATGGTTATGGCTTACCTTCCTGGAATTTTTCTTTTACTAATTCCCTTACATGAATCTCTTCTGTTGCCCACAGTAATCCCCCAAGGACCATGACTATCATCATCTTATAGAAGAGGACGCTGGGAGCAAAGAGGTTAATCACTATTCAGAGAGCGCAGGCTGGGAAAATGGAGGAACTGAGATTCAGTCCAATCTGATAAGTCTAGCTTCAGGCCACACTCTTAACTCCTAGGCCAAGTCACTGGTTTTAATTACAAGGAGGGTTTGCCCATCCTGTAGGTCACCGAGGGCATCTAGGGCCCGCTGGGAAAGTGTATGGAACTACTGCTCTGCTTTGAATTTGTCATCCACTCTGAATTCTTGGCCTGGTCAAAATGCAAGAGCATGACAAGGGAAAGAGTATCTGGATAGTGTGGAATTTTATTAAATTTGTATGAAAGCTCTGCCTCCACCCTGAAGCAATTAAAGCATAATGGAAGAGTAAAAGCCTTTCTCAGTCATCCAGAGTGATTTATTCGATAGTATCTGATTTAAGATTTGCAATAGCCAGCGAGGACATTCTCCTTAAAGGCAAGTCCAGACTTCACAGGTTTTGTAATCATCTTAGCTTGTGAGATTAGGAGATGTTTTTGTTTACCCCTGATGCTTCCATATCTGCATCGCATTCCCTCCACCAGAAGGAAAATGTTAGAACCACACATTTTGAAGAATATACCTGGTCAGCCAGGTACAATTTTAAGGAATTCTGCAATAATTCATGTTGAGAAGAGAAGCATATTTCATTAACTATGAAGCTTTTGGCTATTGTAGACTGTGATCATAAATCATCATTTTTTTTTTTTTGAGACAGGATCTCACTTTGCAGTTCAAGCTGGCCCTGGACTCACTGTGTAGCCCAGGCTAGCCTCAAACTCACAGCAATCCTCCTGCCTCTGCCTCCTGAGTGCTGTGATTATAGGCGTGAGTCGCCATGCCTGGCTCATAAATCCTCATTTTTGTCTCAGATAGGTGGAATGAGATGAAGGGAGGTAGAAAATCTCTCAGCTTCATTGGAGGGACTAGAAGGACAATGAGCACAAAAGAAAATGTGCTACCAGGTGTTTTTGGTACCATTTTGAGATGCCGTGACAATAACAAAAATAATGCCTAAATAAAGGATTAAGAGAAAGAACATATCTGCAATGGATAAAAGAGGGATAAATCCCTTGTATTATAGTTTATTAAATCATGCATAAATAATACATAATTTGTAAAAATTCAAAACAACTAACACTGTGTAGTGTGCATTCGGTTTTTAGAATTCTCTCATTCACTTTGCCCTGCCTGAACTTCCAAATGATCATTGGACTGTCGTGTCGGGCTTGACCACCCTACTTTGCTAATACTGAAACAAAGGCTCACAGCAGCTCACATAGTAGCACATGAATCTTGTCCTGGAACCTAAGTCTTATGAGTCTATGACTTATCCTGAATATGAGGAAAGAACAAATGGGGAATAGTACGGCTCCAGACACGAGGTCAGCTGCTATTGGACTGAACGTTTGTGTACTGATATTTCTAGGAACTACTGGAATGGAAGGGAAATGAGATGCTGCAGAGTATGTCTCTGTATGGCTGCAGAGTATTGAGATTTTATTCTTTCTTCTGATGGCACTGCATACGTTCTTCTGTTCATCCTGTATTATCTGGATATCAGCTGCTGTTTTTGATGACCCGGGAGCCTTTAGAGTAGTGGCTCTCAAGGTGTGGTTAGTAGACTAGAAGCACTGTAATCACCTGTGAGCTTGTTAGAAATGCAAATCCTCAGACTCCACCCTAGACCTGTGAGTTAGAAACTGGGAAATGCAGCCCCACCATTTATATTTCAGAGTGCTATGGGTGACCGATGCTGCTCAATCTTGAGAACCACCTGGCACTGAATAATGGCCAGCAGCCGAGGCTGTCCATGGTAATGGCCTGAGAAGCTTTGGAAACCACTGAAACAAAGTCCTAACTCCAAAGGTTCCAATTTAAATTGGTCCAGGAAGAAATTTTTCAACCTTAGCACCATGCATATTTTGATTTGGATGATTATTTGTTGGAGGATTGGCCTGTACATTGCAAGATGCTTAGCAACATGCCCTGCCTCTGTCTTGAATCCCCTCCTAGTTGTAATGACCAAAAATATTTCAGACATTGTCAAGGGTCCCCTGGGAATGCAGAATTATGTCTGGTTGATAATCACTAGTCCAGGGTCATGGCCCAGGTGCTAGAATTTTTAAGAGCTCCCTAAATAATTTTTATAGATAGCCAAGACTGAGAACTAGCAATCTTATCTCAGCCTAGACAGAACTGTGCTATTAATATGCGGCTTTCATTATGCAATGATTTAAAGAGCAACTAAAGCTAAGTGTTACAGCATTAGGCAGATTTGACCTGTGGTGAAGATTTAGAATTTTGCCTGTTGTGAGTCCATCGGGGCAAAATTTTTCATTTGGTTCCATACATTTTTGCTCTTTTTTCCTTGTCAAGTATTTTTCTAGAAAACTATATAAACCAGTACACTGCACATCTCGGATATATCCCAGCCAACATATGGTTTTCTACTAAACAGTACAGGGCTGGACATCTCTACATGCTGCTTTTGCAGCTAGCCATTCTAGAGCCAGAGTGCTCGTCGGGGTAGCACATGGTACAAGCTCTTAAGGAGATCCTTTTTCTCACAAGGTAACAAATGCAAAATGCCCTGTCAATTTTATGATGCTAATTTGGACACAATCCAAGTTCACTACAGTGGTAGAGCACATGCCCAGCACACACAAGACCTGGCTTCCATCCCCCACTAACACACACACGCGCACACACACACGCACACACACACACACACACACACACACACACACTCACACCAATGCATACAAGTCATGCTCAGCACACTGGCCCTTGTTGTCTCGGAAGGCCCTTCTGTGGTTCTGCTCTGGGTCTGCTGGTGAACAGGAGACCCATATACATTGCGACCACAGAAGGAGCAGTGTCCTCAAGTGCTCTCCCACGGTGGCTCTCAGGCAGCCATCACACTGTGCTCTCATCTGATCCCCCAACAAAGAGCTTGGGACATCCACACTACAGATTAAACCCCATTTTTCCCCCAGAAATTAGATGATGTGTGTACTGTTTCTTTCAACACAGTGGAAATACCACTTTAGGACACTGTAAACAACTTTGAAATAGAAAATAAATTGTAAGATGAATGTGTTTTTAGGATCAAAATGATAACTAATTTGAAAATATGAATTTTTTTAACTAATGACTTGGAGTTATTGAGTCATCTGTTAAGTGAACTCACTGATTTATTCAAAACCCATGTGAAGTCCAGAATAACCTTTGAACCAGTTTGACATCACTTTGTCTTACTAATTGATTTCTCTTTCATGGAATTGATAGGACGTTGTAAATACTGAAGTTAATGAAATCCAGGTATCATTTATTCCCATCCTAGTCTAAATTGTTTCATCAATATGTTTTCAAAAATCAAAACCTCTTAATCAGGCAATAGTAGTTGCCCCAAAATTACCCTAAGAAATAGAGATCATAATGGACTATAAGAAAGTATTATTTCTATGTATTCATAATTATTTTTTAAAGCCTACACTTTTATGCGTAATGAAGTTTTTTTAGAAGAAAATACTTATAATTAACAGCGTTTGTCTTTAAAAAAGGAGTTGAGGGGTCTGAGGAGACACTTACTTTTTGTTACCAAAATTTTTACACAATCCAGGAGTGGTGGCCCACGCCTGTAATCCTGGCACTTGGGAGTCTGACCCCGGAGGATTGCTGTGAATTCACAGCCATGTGTTCTACTTAGTGAGTTCAAGTCAGCCTGAACTACAGAGCAAGAGACCCTGTCTCAAAAAGTTTATGCGGAATTATTTTTACAATTTTAATATTATATTTTCAATTTAAGTAGCTGAAAGGATGCACTCCTGGTAATCTTTCCATAGATCCAAAATGTCTCTTGGAAATAAGAGAAAAACGGATGAGCTACACCTTCCTCCATGATGCTCCCCTTCTTTTATATATTTGTTTGTGGCCAAAAGAGTTGGATAACAAGAAACTCAAATGTAAGACTGGTACAACATCGTTTCTGTGAAAGAGACTAACCCAGCGTGACCTACTTAAAGCGGGGTAACTAATGAGAGCATGTTACAACATCCCTGAGAAAATAATGTGGTAAAAGGGGGAAAGCTTTATTTTTGCCCATAGTTTTGGAGGTTCCAGATGAAGGTCGTTTGGCCCCCTACTGGGTTTGTGATAAGGCAGCATTTTCCAGTAGGTGTGCATAGAGAAGGAATTGCACGTGGGAGCCCAGAAGAAAAAAAGGAAGGAAGTTAAAAGGCTCCCCTTTAAGAGCATGCTCACAATGACCTCACTTCCTGCCTGTAGGGCCAACCTCTTAAAGGTTCTTGCCACCTTCCAAACAGGACCGCACCTTCAGTACATGAGCTTTTCGGGAATATTGAAGATCCAAACAGGGCTTTTTGTATAAATTGCTTTTAACAAAAAAAAAGCAGAAGAAAAAAGTTGTACAGACAGGGCCCTAACTTTCTCCTGGAAGCACTAGAGCAGTTACTACCCATACATTGCTTCAGAAAGAAGTAAATGCAAGTTAATACCATTGTCCACAGTTCCCAAGGAAAATCAGTGCTCCTCCTGGGAAAAAGAAGACGCCACAATCACACCTGTTTGTGTCAAAGAAAGATGATGTTTTCTTTTGGCTACCGCCAATTCTATGACTTTTGTTTGTTTGTTTGTTTGAGACAGGGTCTCATTTTGCAGTTCAGGCTGGCCCTGAGCTCAGCCTTGAACTCACAGCAGTGCTCCTGCTCTGCCTCCCAAGTGCAGGGATTACAGATGTGAGTCTCCATGCCCAGCACTGTGGTATGTGGTTACTGGAGATCGAACCCCAGCCCTTGTTCTTGCAAGGCAGGCACAGACCTCAGCCTAACAAAAGCTTAAGCACGGAACAGGAAGAAATTTCATTTTGATTAAAAGAATCCCATGGTCATTGGTGTGGATTGGGAGGGGCGACATTTTTTTTTAGCGTGTATGACTTCTGTACGTAAGGAGACACTTAAACTTACATAAAGACAAGCCACTCAGGGCACATGCACCAAGGGAGAATAGGGCCCTGGGCACAGAGAAGTCAGGGATAGGTGGTGACCAGCTGGCAAAACCAAAACATCACAGCCACCTCATTTTGTCAAGATTCTCCATAATCTCTGAACTATAGTTTTGGCTGTCTATCTGGAGATAATATAATCTTAAAATGGCACTAGTTGAAATGACTTGCTGTATTCATGGTTTTGTAAGGTTTGCTAAGAGACAACTGCTTGTTTCTGTTAGACTGTTATCCAAAACCCCAAATTGCAGTTACTCATTAAAAAGTAGGCAGCATGACAACTTTGTATGAAAACAAATTCTACTTTGTATTGCATACTTCATGTAAAATGCATATATTTCATATATACTGTTACAATACAGTGCCATCCTATACATTACCCATTCAATATAACATGTGTTACAATAGTAAGATGTGAATAATTATAATCAGTAACATTATATTCTCCATATCTTTCTGAGCCCAAAATTATTGGGTCTAAAAAACATGAGATTAAAAAAAATAATAATACAACCAATATTCTACCACTGCATGCTAGTTGAAAGCACAGTGAGCATAACTAGAAGGTGGGAAAGAACACTTTGTGTTCCATCCAGCTCTACCGTTTCTCATTACCGTGTCTCCTTTCTCAGCTGTTGGCTGGACGCTGGCCTTTTGAGCACAATAACTTTGGCGTTTTTCTGTGCAAGCTGTTCCCCTTCCTGCAGAAGTCCTCCGTGGGGATCACCGTCCTCAACCTCTGTGCTCTTAGCGTCGACAGGTAAGGTAGTTCTTTCCGTTTGATTTTCTGTTGGGTTTAGAGATGTATTTTTCTCAAAATGAAAAGCAAGAGAGTTAGCACCCAGAAGAGCTTAACGGTTGAAACAGTGCTGAAACTTTGTCTATAAGGTTTTCAGCTACTTCACACATGTGCTAACATCATCCTGGGCATGGGTAATAGGCACCTGGAACATGCTGCCAGTAATATGCCGCTGGGGATTAAACTCAGTACCACATTAAACTTAAACTTAGCCTCACATACATGCTAGGCAAGTGCTCTACCCTGAGCTACATCCTAAACCTTAACTTTGTAAATATAACTTTAATCAAATGAGAACATAATCATGACACTTCGCAAAGAACAATGCATCCTACACACATTCCTCCTGTATGTTATTATTAAATGTTATAAACTACAGTATTTAAAACAATATGATACAGATATATGTATGTTGACAAATCAACAGGAAGCTCAGAATAAGCATTGGAGTGCAGAGGCATGTAATATGGGCTGAGATAACTGAATATAATGGGGAAAAGGGAAAATGGCTTTCAAAGTAGTGTTAAGATTCATTTAGTAGCCATTGTGAAAAAAAATCATGTTAAAAAAGTCTTATAAATATTATCAGTAATGATATGTATAATTCCAGTTATTGATATTAGTGAGTGCCAGGCCTTGTTATAAGTATTTCACAGAAACTACTTTTATTTAACTGTGATATATTCAATAATTATCCCCACTTTACAGATTCGGCAAATTGGAGTTGAAATAGGTAAACTCCACCCACAC